>JBAMBL010000492.1:0-131290 GCA_037043405.1 Drosophila subquinaria | reverse complement strand
AGTTTTTTTTACAATTCAAACCGTAAAATTTTGGTAAGTTACCCAAGAAATTGTAATGGAATTAATTCGAAAACGATGAAAATTTTCCACATGGAAGTCGATTCAATTTGAAAGAAAGAGACTTGGAATGTTCTATGCTTACTTTAAGGGGGGAGATTTGGAATCCCATTAAGTTGTCGCTTCCGTAACATGCTCATGTTCAAATGGCGTCCATTCAGGCCATACAATGGACTCCTCGCATTTGAATTTAACATTTACAATGGCCTCAATGGCCATCATCCCTTCCGGACTCCCCTTCCTGCTTAATATGACAATGCGTATTTTATGGACTTGCCAGGAACTTGGCAGAGGATGGGGAAAAGGGTTGAGGACACGCCCAGCCGCCCACTTTACATTGAAATTTTGTGGAAATCTTGCGTCGTAAAGTTTTATTTTTATGTCCAACTGATGGAGACGCATCCAATTGCAATTGAATGTGCGGGAAATGGGAAATGCCAGGACATCCATTGGACTGCCTAGTGCCTGCCGTGTCCATGTCCCTGTCCAGCTGGATGCTGTGGCTCCTCCTTGTGCGGATGCGCCTCAATGTAGGCCAACGCCTTGAGAATGGCCTCCGGCGTGGGCGGCGGCGTGGGCAGGGCATCGCCATGTGGATGATAGCCATGCTCATCCGCCGTATAGGAGATCTCCACGGGCACACCCTCCTTGGACACGAAGTGGAACTGGCCATGCACATTGTTGTGCTCATCTCCGGCCTCCTCGGCGCCAATTCCGTTGCTTATGTCGAACTTGTAGTTGAAATTGCCATGGCCGTCCTCCTTCTTGGACTCGTGGGCCTGAGCATGTGCATCGTCGTCGTGGGCACAGCTGACGGCGATCAGCAGCGTCAACAGAAGTACCTGCCAAGTGGGCGTGGCCATTAAGTGGGCGTCGTTTGAATTCTAAAAGCTACTTACGTGTTTAAACATGGCTGAGATTTAAATTCAACTGTTGATCAAACTGCGCCAGGCCGAAAGTATTTATAGCGACTTTTCTGAACCAGTTATAAAGATATGAAGTACTCCAAAAAATATACCTGTATAATTATATTATTTTCTTATTTTACACAGTATATTCAATTAATTTCAATGTAGAATTCACATAAATTTCAGCTGAATTTTTGAATTTTGTATTATTTATTGTAATGACGTGGATAAACAACAACAACTGGAATGTAAATTTTAATTTAGCTTAATTGATTTGTGGATGGAAACCAGTGGCGTCCGCCACGTAGGTGACACGCTTGGGCGGCTCACCCTCCTCGCCGGGCAAAAAGTATTCGCCAGTGACGCCATTGACATCCCCCTTGGCTGACAGATGGATGCCATGGTCAGTCTCCACTTCAAACTCGTACTGACCCGCGCCATTCAGATTCTGGTGATTGACGTGCTTCAGAAGCAGAACATCCGAGGTGGATTCATCAGCGCTGACCAGGAAGGCAACTGACAGGAGCAGGAAGCAGCTGGTGAAGTAGATGAATTTCTGTATAGAAATAGATTGGAATTGAAATTGCAGCGTCAGTTCTGCATTTGAATACACACGAATAAACACTCACATGATTCAACATATTTAGACTTTTGGTTCTATGAATTTCAACAAATATCAACGCTTTATATATACTCCAATATACTCTAGACTCACAAAACTGGTTGAATTGAAACGAGTTTTAATTGATTGTTAATCGCTGCTAATGATTTTATATGAATTTGCATAGATTTTGTGTTATTTCACGTCTGGCTTTGAAGGGCTCGTCCATTTATCCACATTAACGAAAGTGTATTTTCAAAAATAAACCAAACATAAGCAACCAAAAATAAACCAATATTTTTAAATTATATATCTTTTGTTGGATTCTCCTCAGTCAAAGACTTTTTAGCCTCTTGGGCTTCAACTGGAGCTGTTAAGGTTTTGACCTTACCCATCAGCTCCCGGTTGGTTAGCAGCTTGGCAATGCCATTCAGAAACTTGGTTTCCTTTGGTGCAGTTGGCTCAAAGGATTCCTTCTTCTCCTCCTGCTCGCTACTGGGCTGGGTCAACACTGATGGATACAGCTGTGCCACCTGTTTATCTATTTCCATATCCCCTACACCTTCCAGCTGCTGCCCCTTGGGCAATTGTTCATTGCGCTTGTTGTAGAACTTTTCGAAAAACCTGTGCGCCTCGTTGCTCACCGATGTCTTCAGTTTATCCATGTCCCAGGCCACGCCCAGCTTGGATCGGATTTTATCCGAAATGCTGTTGTCGTTCGAGGCGAACAGCGAACGAAACAAGTGGCTCAGATCGTTGGGACTTTCGTTCTCATTTGATACCGCCATCCGTTTGGATTTTTCGGAATTATTTGATTGCTCGGATTCTTTTCTAAACATACCAAAGTCTATCTGAGGTGCCCTGAAGTATCCGCGATTTCTCAAATACCAAATGGGCGAGTTCCAGTTGGAAATCAGATCATTGACAATCTCCCCAACGGAACTGCGGTATTTTAACGTCTTTACGTGTCCATTTGAAGGCTCCTCAATGGGCTTCGATGCACAGGCGCCCAGCAGGGCAATGAATACCAGCGTATTAAATATAAAAAAGTTCATAATTGTACATGGAATTTAATATATTATTATACAAAACTATTTTCGATGTGCACAGTTTTAACGCAAAAATTGGAGTAAATAATTTTGTAATTTTCAAATTCCACGTTGACGCACGCATTAATCGATAGGCAATAAATATATCAAATACACGATTCGAGCCAAGATGAATTTATAACCAGGTGATGTATTCGTTTGACGTTCCCTCTTTTTCGGGGCGCAAACGTCATTACGAAAGCAAACATCGTAGTAAGCGGTTGTATTAAATTCTCTAAAAAAGGTCCCTTGTGTGAAAAATACATATGCCGCTCAAACGCAAGTCGTTTGGTTTGTGTTTCCAGAGATATGAAAAAGAGACAAATAAATGCAACAGGAACTGTGGAAGCATGCACCGGTGAGCAGCTTCCACAAAGAGAGCAACAGGGATAACAGCGTCGATGCTGACGGCTAACAGGAGCTTAACAAATATCCATAATCACAATTAATACATTGGTTACCTACGGGTCATTACAGGAACAACAAGACAAACATGCCATTGCATTTTATTTTCATTTTATATATTGCACAGCGCACAAAACGAAAATGAGTGAAGAGTATAGAAAACAAAACAAAACAATTTTTCTATATATCTATCTCTGTCGTCTCTCTCACGTCAGACTCATTTTGACAATTCCGCCCCGAGAGAGAGCGAATACATCACCTGGTTATAAATTCATCTTGATTCGAGCTATCGGTGCTGCCAGTGTCGACTGTGTCAAACGGTTATGCTTATCGATAGTTCGATAGCTCGATAGCTGACAACACGATAGCGAACAGCTGTTGTGTAGCTGGAAACGAGATTTTATTTGACTCGAAAAACTAACAATTTGTGTATTTGTTTGCTATAAACGCCTTTTAGAAGCAACGGGCAGCACAACCGCCACACAATGGTCATTACAAACAATACCACGCTGCCCGAGGAGTCGGAGCTGAACGTACAGGAGCTGAATTTATCGTCGGCTGCACTGCGCGCTGGTGCTTTTCACCTGGGCAAGCAATGCGAAAACCCCAATAATGTGAGTGTTTAATTAATATTAAAGTAGTGCGAAATGGACAAGAATAGTGCCTGCAATGTTGTATACAATTTATACATTTAGCGGCTAAACATTGTCTGCTGTCAGTTATATAACCTAACCTCAAAATCTGTTTTGTTTACGTTTTCATATTTGTGCAGGAGTTTATGCTATGTCGCCAGGAGCTGGATGATCCACGTGCCTGCCTGTCGGAGGGACGCGCTGTGACCGGCTGTGCCATGGACTTCTTTCGCAAGGTGAAAAAGAGCTGCCACGAGGAATTCATGCAATACGCCACTTGCCTGGACAAGAGCAGCGGCACCATGGCATTCAGCCAGTAAGCACTGCAACCACTGATCCTCTTTAACAGTTGTCTACATAATCCTCCTCCCATTACAGTTGCCGCAAGACTCAGGGCGTCTTTGACAAGTGCATGAAGGACACCTTTGACTGGGATCGTCCATCCTATGGTTACTTCTCGCGCGCCAAGGTGCGTACTGTCCACATATCCATTTAATAACTCCAATTTAATGGCATTTCTCTTCTGCAGGTCATCAAGACAGCACGCGAGGCGCCCAAGAAAGAGGAGATCAAATCGTATCCAGATGCCACGCCCGGTCTGCCAGCGGATTATCCAACGCCACCAGCCAAGTACGGTTCGCGCTTCTTCTGGCTGGAATAGACCTCGGTCTGCAACCGGCTGCTTAGTGTAATTGGAGCGGCTGCTTAGCCGCCACTTGTAATTTACAACATGCATAAAATCTTGTTTCCATTAGTACTCGCATGCATTTTGAATCCCACGTTCAATGACTTCCGGATTGCTGGACTGACATCAGAGTTACCGTCAGTGATGCCAAATATTTTCCGAAAAAAAAGGACAAAACGGCCAAAGAAAACAGGGAAAAAAAGCTAAAACACTAAAAACATGACAGAGCAACAGGCCAAACTTTTTCCTAATTTTTTTTAGTTTAAAAGTTTTAAAGCATCTTCAATGAGTTTCTTTCGGCATTTTCTTGGTCATTCCTTAATTAAGTTTATACCAAACTAACTTGGCTAAAAACCCTCTCTACTTCTGCATTCGATCAGGGCAACGATAGAAGAATCAGAGCAAAAGTTACCACTTCTGAAAATGGTTTATTGCCTGCCGAGTTTCGATATTTGTTTGCTTTGGACCAAAATTTCGAAGTATTTTCAACATTCTCCCATTTTAAAAGGTGAATTTTGGCGTTTTGGAAAACTGTTTTCGTCTGTATATCGTTTCCAATTTCAAAAAATTCCAAAATTGGCAGTATAGAATCCTTTTTGGATTCAAGTTAATTGAATCTAGAAAAAGTCAGTTTTTTTTTTATATAAGATATTTGAGATTTTTCCCAACTAAAGCAGTTAAAAGCCAGGCAAATCTATCCGAAAAAAGGCCAAATTGACATCACTCATACCCATCTACAGTTTTTTTGATCTTTAAGCCTAGTACCGACGTGAGATAAATTTTTAGCGGCGGAAAATGCACAATATTTAGCTGTCGACGAGCGTAAAGCCAGAGTTGCCAATGCAGCACGGAAAAATAACATAAAATGGAATGGTAACTCTATGCGTCAGCAGCGGTTTATTTTAAATATGAACATGCAGAACTGATTTGCAAAAAAGAGGAGATAATAGGCAATGAAAAATGTATATTAATATTAATAGAGGAGAAATATGCGATGAAACGCAAGCACAGCGGGTATTTGGTGCACCTATCGCTTTTGAACTTTTCACGTGGATTCTCCCTCTAAATTAATGAAAAAATACAAATATTGGCCTCTTTTCCACCTCGTTAATCAGCAGAATTTTGTCTGCTGTTTCAAAAAGAGTCAATCTGCTGTTTTTTTTATAATTTTCGGCCATTTCGTGTGAGTTATTGTGAGAGAGTGAGATAGATAGATACCGAAACTCTAAAGAAATATATGTTTCGCTTGGCTTGACAGCTGTTTCAAACAGTGCTGGATAACGCCCGTTCCTTATCTGGCAACTCCGTTTTTAGTTTCAGTTTAGTTGACGTGCGGACCGACAAGCGGAGATAAATGTCGTCTTCTTCTTATTCACCTTACGCCAGCGTTTTTTTTATATGGAGTTTGACCTTACGCTAGGCCTTTTTTCTGACGTCGGTACTAGGCTTTAATTTCTAAAGTACTTTACAGAGGAGGAAACTTAAGCTCAGTCCGCGTACCACTTGGTGCGCTTCGGTTTCTTCACCTTGCCGCCCGTGACGCCGCCGCCGCCCTCGTTGCCACTGATCATGTCCTTGTACTTGTTGATCAACGGCCTCAGATCGTCCTTTTCCTTTTTGCGTCCCTGCTTGGGTCGATTGTTCGCCTTGCGCTCGGCCAAATGCGTTTCCCGTATCTTCTTGTTCTTCTGCTTTCGCTTCTCTGTCTTGACGCGTTTCATGTGCTCCGACGCCTGCTCCATGATCTTCTTCTTGGACCGCATGCGCAGGGATGTGCCCGGCTTGGCTGCCGTGCCCACATAGTCGCCCTCGACATCGCTGCGCTTCTTCTCCTGCTTCTGGCTGCCTTCCGCCTTCGCTGCGCGCGCTGTCTCCAGCTTCTTGATGTGCTTCTGCAGCTTCACCTTGTTGTCATCCTGTGGAGCTATGGTCGTCGGTGTCGGCTTTTGGCCCTTGCGCTTCTGATCCCGTCGTTGCTTGCGCTGCTCCAACTTGGTCTTGTACGTGGGATTGTTGATCTTGGAGCGCTCGTCGCGCTTCTCTTTGATCTTGTGCACGGCTCGATCCTCAATGCTGAAGGCAACAATGGGTCGCTGTTGGGCGGATTAATTAGTGGATTAATCCCACATCTTAAGTGCATCTTTACTTACGTGCTGGGTGCCAAATATGCTGGGATTGTTGTTCAGTTTGCGCAGAGCCGTCAAGGCCCTTTGATGCGTGTCGAAGGAGAGGAAGCCGAAGCCCTTGGACTTGCCCTGCGGATGCTCGGGGGTCACCTTGTGCTCGCGCATGACGCGGCACTCGTGGGGCCGGAATCCCGTGTAGGTGAACGCCATCTGCTTGAGCTTCTCGTTGTCGTAGTTCAGGGGCAGATTGTGGATGGAAAGTCGATTGCGCGAAACGAAGCTGAGTGGAGAAATATATAGTTAGTTGGAGTACAAATATGATGACGAGATTGATAAGATTCTTACCGATTCAGGTTCTTCAGCACCTGCGTCTTCACCTGCTCCAGCTCGTGTCGCCTGGTCATGTCGGAGGCGGACACGCCGTCGGCCGCCTTCGAGTTGGCCATGATGAGACCCTCGCGGGCCAAATACAGATTACGCGAATCCTTGCCGCCCTCGTCTTTGGACTTTTCCGTGTGCTTTGTTTTGATCTCATCGCGACTGAGTGCTGGATGTGGATCCAACACCTCGTCCATCAGCTTGAACTCGGTGCCAGCCTGCAGACACAAATCCGCCGACTCCTTGGCCTTGAACTTGACGAAGGCCGTGCCCTTTGAGTGTCCCGACACCGATTCCCGGTTGATGATCGCATAGTGCAGCAGTCCGAACTTGCGACACACCTTGCGCAGATCGTTGTCCTCCGCGTCGAAGGGCACATTCTTGATGAACACCGTGCAGCCTTGTTGGACATCATTGGAAATGTGCTTCTCACGTTGCACGTTCTCCATGTCCAGTTTGGATTTGACATCTTTCTTATCCTCATCATCCTCGTCATCATCATCTTCTTCATCATCATCTTCTTCATCTTCATCATCATCTGCATTATCATCATCTACATCCTCATCTTCTTCATTGCTTTCTGCTTCGGATTCTTCATCATCTTCTTTATCTTTACTTTCACCATCTTCTGCCTCATCGCCACTCTCCTCCTTCACCTCCACCTCCACCTTGGGCTTTTTGTCCGCCGGCTCACCATTCTTCTGATTCTTTGCCGCATACTCATCCTTGCCTATGGCCCAATCCACAAACACCTTGCGCCCGAGCAGCTCCTTGCCGTTGGCCATCATTATGGCCTTCGTGGCCTGGTTAATCGTCTCGTACTGCACAAAAGCGCAGCCCACGAGCTTGCCATCGCCTCGCTTCAGTATGTGCACATCCTCCAGCGTGCCCCATTGCCCAAAGTGCTGACGCAGCGCCTCGTCCGTTGATTTGTAGCTGATGTTGCGCACAATGAGACGCGCTCGCTTCTTCTGCCGCCGTTCCTTCTCCTCCTTCAGGCGCTGTGTGTTGAACGGATTGCGTCGCTTATGTGACTTGTCTCCCTCCACATTCTGTGTTAATTCTGGTTCCGTATCCAGCAGGGTTTTCATTTTTTTTAGCTCCATTGCTGGCGCATTAATATTTGTTTTCAACGCACGTGGAGTATCGATAGCACTGATAAATCGATAACTAAAGTGCTGCGATATTTGAGGGTTGCCATATTAAAAAATTTAAAAAATACGGCAGCACTGCACTTTTGTTTACAAAATCAAACAGCTGTAATCAACTTCTTACAAATACAAACAAACAAATAAATCAAGTTTGCTTTTCCTCAAACAGTTTGTGGAATTCAGCTGGTGTCTTAAAGTAGTCTACTAAAAGTAGCGACGATCGCTGACCCAGCTTGAACATGATGTGACTCCAAGGATTCAGCACGTTCTTGTACTCTGCAATTTGTCCTCTATCGAAAAAGTGTTTAACAATTCCAATTGGCAATTGTGAACCATAAACGGCAACATATCTGCAAACAATAAATACAAATTATATAAGTTTAAATAATAGATTATATAGTACTTACTTATCGGAACTTTTATAGATCCTTAACGGATACTTGGCCACAAATGCTCTAACTGCCAGGTTGATGAGCACAAAGCCCGCTGTGAAGTAGTACAAATCCGTTTCATTCGACACCAGAAATGAAATATCAATTTGCTTGACAATATTCATGAAACTCATGGCCGTGGCCAACTGATAGCCGGCGAGCAAGCTTAAGAATGTCACTGTGCCCGTTGATATATTCTTCGTCCATGTCATGTAGTTCTCCAGAGGCGCGCGGTAAATCAGCTGAAAATTGTCCGGCAGCTTGTCCGCCGTCTGCAGTTGGCGCTCCACATCAGTCGACGACGACTTGCGCCAATTGCAGCGAAATGCGCTTGTGCTGAAAGAAGAAACAAACTTTTTATCACGAGTGTCTAAGAATAAGTCTCAACTACTTACCAGATGGCTCTGTTTGTATACGCCGTTGGGTTTATTCTTAAATTTACGCATTTAATGCTGTTTCGTAAAAGTGCCGCACACATTTTATTTGTTATGCTTTTTCTGAGGAACGGTATGCTGTTGACATCAGCTGCAAGCAAAAGCCAAATTTGTATGCAGCGATGCCAAAAACTAATAAAACAGACAGAAAAACAGGCCACTTGTTTTCCCGATTTTTTGCTCTTTAATTTAAAAGTTTTAAAGCTTTCTTCAATTGTTTTATTTTTGTACACTTTCTTTGTCATTTTATTTCTAGACGATTCCTTAATTTACTTTTTACCAAACAAACTTGGCTAAAAACTTGGCAACGATAGAAAGGTCAGAGCGAAAATGACCACTTCTAAAAATGGGTTACTGCCTGCAGAGTCTCGATATTTGTTTGCTTCGGACCAAAATTTCTTCCATTTTAAGAGGTGAATTTTGGTGTACTGGGAAAGTGTTTTCGCCTTTATATCGTTTCCATTTTCAAGAAGTTCCAAAATTGGCAGTATAGAATCTTTTTCGAATTCAATTTAAATGAATTTAAAAAAAAAACAGATTTTCGGTTAAAAGATGTTTGAGATTTTTCCCGGCTGGAGCATTAAAAATCCAGACAAATCTGTCCGAAAAAAGGCCAAATTGGCATCACTGAACATATGCTTAAAATAAATGCTTGCTAGCCACTTAATTGTTTTATCTCATAGTAAATTATATTGAATGTAAGAAGTATTTTCAAACTGTTTTTTATAACGAAGCAGCCAACAGTTTTTCCATCAAAGACACATTGGGTAAACAGCATACTTGGCCGAGCAGTTGTGTATTTGAATGTTGCCTGAACATCTGTGTGCTAGGCGTTGCCACACAGTCAGCAACACAGTAGCAACACAGTAGTAGCATATTTTGTTAAAAAGCTGATATTTTTGTTACAGAAAAAATTGTGATTTTAACGCAATTATTTTTATACGCAAAAATCTTCAATAGTCAGTAATCGGTTTAACAAGATATGGACACTAAACGCGCGACTCACAATAATAAGACAGGCTTGGGGGATGGCCCGGATGCCAAAGGCGCCTCAATTGCAGGTGCAGGTGAAGATGAAGAGCAAGAGCAACAAGAGCAGGAGCAGGATTCAGGACTGGACAAGGATACGAGTGACTTGCAGATGCAGACAGACTGCATGCAGCTAGACAAAGACCCAGATTGCGATAGCCTCCAGGCGGACCACGGCAGCCTGTCGCCCGGCAATCATGTGGCGCCCTACACTGGCAATGGATGTGCGCCTTTGCTGGAGTCCTTTATGTTCCAGCAGACGCCAGCTGGCAGTCAGCTGTGCTCCTGGATGTCACACACGGAATCTCGCACCTCGGCCAACGATCCCTCAACGTTGTCCGAAGTGGATAAGGATCTCAAAACAGTTGTGCAAAGTAAGTTGTTGCCTTTCGTGTCCGAGGAAGTCTCTAATCTTCATCACACTTCGCACACATTTAGCTGCCAAGCTTAATCGCAAGGAACAGACCAATTTGCGGCGTCAGAATGCACTGCGTGCTTTGGCACTGGAACGCGAGCTGGCCAACAAGACGGCACAGACACCAACGCTGCTCATACGCTTTCCCGATCCCAAGATCAATGTGTCGTCCGTCAGCGAGTTCTCGCAGGCCATCAGGGATGTGGTGTTCCCGGCCAATGTGACGCAGCGCTATTGCCTGGTGCATCTGAAGCCGGGCTGTAATGTCGAACAGACCATCCAGGAGATAAAACGCGTGCGCTTTGGCCACGGCCATTTGCATGCCGAGATTAAGACGTTCACCGACGAGGAGCAGGCCGAGTGCATTGATCCCTGCTCGCTGTACGTGAGCAACATACCCTTCACCATGAATGCCGCTGATATTAAGGCGTTTGTCAACTCGATGCGCGTGGATATTGGCGTTATGAAACGCCAGAAGCGCGCTCGTTATGCATTCGTACGCTACGCTAATGCGGAGACGGCAATGGAGGCTTTTAAGGATCTGGTGCGCAGGACCGTTAACAATCGCGTGCTCACCGTGCGCTACAGACGTCAACGCAAGCGAATTGCACAGCCAACTCCAACGTCGCTGTGCGGCATCTCGAATCTCACCATCGACACGATTCCATCGGATGACGATGCGGCCGAGTGTCGTGTCATTTCACCACCGCCGGTGGAGTCGATTACCATCATTGACAGTGATGACAACTGCTCGGACACGAGTCTAAGCCGAGTTCCACACAAGAAAAAGAAACATGACAACAACAAGATGAGCGCCAACGATAAGGAGATTCAAAAACTAAAGCGACAAATGGCCGAACACGAGGCAATCATAAAGAGTTTACAGCAGAGGCAGATCAGCATAGGTATATAAAGATATATATGGTAAAAGAATCGATTTATTAAACTAGATGCATTTCAGTTACTAGTACCAAAGTGGAGCCACCATCGGAACGCACCACAGACAAGTCTTCGTTGATGCAACGCTCGCTTTCACCCTGTTCCAGCTACGATATCAAAATGGAGAACGAATATTTGGGCATTGCTCAGAGTACGCCAGAGCCGGAGCCCGAGTCCTTGCCCGAGACCGATAACCAATTGAATACACCCTACAGGTCGACAACTTGTGCAATTGACGGCCTCGAGGATCCAATCAAGAGTAAAAACTAACTACTTTAATTTAATGTAATCTTTCTTTATTGCTGCCAACTATCTTACTCAGCATCCGATTGTTTTGGCTGGTTGATTTCAGGTCTCGGACGTCGCAGGAATACAAAATCTACAACGCACGCAATCAATATAAATTCAGGAAAGAAAAGTCCCAAAGACGACAACGTGGAAGGGCTTTATGCGCAGCTAGAGAAGGATTTAGATGCTTAATAGGAGATAGGAGTTTTGTGTATATATATGTAGACAAAATGTTGCTCCTCAAAATTTCGCGTATGAAGCTTCGAAGGTGTTGTAAATTAGACATTTAGTATTTATTTTTATTTTCATGTTTTTCGATCACTTTTTCACAGTACAATTTTATAAAATTGTTACAATAATACGTAAACTAAAAATAAAATAATAATAATAATATTCATAATCATAATAATATTTCGGTTTTAAATATTAAACCCGAACAAATATCGCTTTAATTAAGAACTTACAATCTGACATACACTTAGACTTATTTAATAATCAAATGTACTTCAATGACGAACTTAATTGTTGATCTTATGATTGATTATGATTTAAAAAAAAACGTCTATAGTTCATATTGGTAGTTGTTACAGCACCTGGCACAAACTAAACAATTCGCTCTTTTAGTCAGTGTAACAATTCGAACTAAACTAAATTACATTTAAATTAATTTAATCGTTTGCATTCTGTTTTTTTTTTTCTTTTTGTATGGCTCGTTTATAGTTAATATCGCAAATTGTCATTTTCAACATTTTTTCAAATTACATAACACACTTTGATATGATTACTAATTCCTGATATTGTATTCAGTGTTTTGTTTTTCATTTAAATTTTTTTCGTATTTTTTTTTTGGAATGTTAAAAACTATTTAAGTTTAATTACATTTAATGCTGGATTTTGTTTGTATTTACACAACAACGAATTTAAGGCACCTGTTTTACATGATATATATATATCGTTATCATTATTCGAATACACAAATTATATATGTTGGTAGCCCACAAAATTTAGCAACGTGCGGTAAAATTTTACAAACTTTACTTGAGTTGTTTTGTTCCTGGCAGAATAAGTTCCACGACAGTTCGCAATTTTTAGCTAATTATGAATTTGGAAATGCAGCACAGCAGAAACGTGCTGAGGAGCACGCTCGCAGCCGAGTTGCTGCTCAGCTGGGATATGGACATCGCACCAGATCCGGTCCGTTCCGCCAATTCGGGCTCGGGCTCATCATTGGCCTGGTTATCGCCGACGGCTATTTATTTGTAAATAGAAAATTATACAGAACAAATTAGAATATATTCAAAAACACTTTTTAACTCTTAGTATAATCTAAGGTTGACTTAAGTTAAGAGATCTCTATGTACATATCTGTAAAAGGATTTTGAGTGAAAAAATAAATGTAACGAATTATAAATAAAAGTATAGATTTTAACTGCCATAAAATATATGTAAAGCTAAACTTAAGACAAAGTTCAAAATACATATGCATAAAAATATAAATAATTATTGTAACATAAATAAATTTAAATTAAATATAGATATTAACTGCCAAAAAATATGTGTAAAGCTAAACTTAAAACAAAGTTCAAAATATATGTCTTAAAATAAATTATTGCAATATAAATAAATTTAAATAAAACATAGATTTTAACTGCCAATAAATATATAATGCTAAACTTAAAAGATTTCAAAAGATTTGCAGCATAAAAAAATATAAATAAAATGATAGATTTTAACTAAACTTAAAAGATTTCAAAAACTATATGTATAAAAGTAAAATAATAATTATTGCAACATACTGTTCCACTTTGTTTTGAGTACAACAATTGGCGTTTCTTGATTGTTTACTGGGCGAATGTGTTTCAAATGGCGTTGCGGCAGCAGCGTAGGCTTTTTTGGGCGTGGCATTATTGTGACATTATTTTCAGATAGAGAGATCACTCAAGCATATATATGTTTACATATGTATAGTGTAAAGACAAATTACAAATTAAGGCGCGCGATTTAAATCGTTGCAAATACATGATTAATACAGTTGTAGTTGATGTTGTTGAATATGTAGTTGCTGGTGGACAGAACAAACACGAAACGTACACGAAACGAACTCAAGGAACTGGTTACGGTGCTCGCTAAAAGTATCTGTTCGTTAGACTCCACATCCAGCCGGGCAGAAGACCCGTGCCCGTACTTGGAACCGTATTCGTATTGAAAATTGGAGTTTGCGGTACTGTTTGATCAATTCAAATCAAAGAAATGATAGATAAGTATGTAATAAAAGAAAACAAGATAATCGCATAAATAACAATTGAGCAAAGAACAACAATTGCAAGCGGCTTCTTTGGTTAGTGCATCGACTAAGGGTTGTGACGTAACTACGGGTAAACGGGTAAGCGATACGATGACGATAGCAAGCGATAGCGATAACTAATAATCGGTTTGATCAGCTACTAACATACATACAATATTTTAAGTACAGTGAGAGCGCACACACACTGACATGGGGGTGGCTTTTTGTGTGCAGCTCATTTAATTACTGAGAGATATTGGCAAAGCAGTCAAAGCGAAAGAGAGAGAGAGAGTGAGTGGGCGGAAGAATACAAAGAAGCAAAAGCAGCATAAGTTCATTGCCAGCGGGTGGGGTAAAGCTTTCGATATGCGCGCGTTACTTTGTTTTTGTATTTGGTTTTGTTTCTCTTTTTTGCGTGTGTGCTTTTCGAAGTTCGTTGTTTCTTCTTTTCGTTTTATTATAATGTTTTGAGTGTGTAGGTTGTTGTTGTTGTCGTTAATTGTTCTGTTTTTCGCTTTATCCGCGTCTCTTAAAGCCTGCAAGAAATACATGGTACATATACATACAAATTGAAGTTCAGCGTCGTTTATGTAAATTTAACGGGTTATGGGGAACAAGCACGTGCATGCAGTGTTAAGTATTCAAATTGGCCGACCGTTGAGTCAGTCGTGCAATCTGGGTCATAACATAACGGGTGTGGACCACATACATACATACACACATAAGGTGGATAACTTACATGTATGTGCTTCTTTTGTGCGCGTGTGTGTGTGTGTGTGTGTGTGTGGGGGGGGGGGGGGAGTGGGGGATTCATGCAATTTGTGAATTTTAGTATTATTGATAAAACATGCAATTAAAAATGTTGTTCACTCATTAAATTCTGCAAAGAAGCGCAACCCAAGAAAGCCGTTAGCCATTTTTGAATTTTTGTTGGTGCCACAGGTGCCAAAGGGAAACAGTTTTCGAATTCGAGTTCGAATTTGAATTTGAAAAGGTGTTGGAAATTGCCAATACAACTACAGTTTATACATATCTTTTAGTATTTTGGTTTTCGAGGAAAAGGGAATTTACGTAATATTAATAATACCATAGAACTACATATAATATATACTTAGTGGGTGTGTTTTATACTTAGGATTGCAAGAACTACATTAAAACCGAAAGGGGGTTGTGAATAAATAAATATAAATAGTTGACGGGTTGGGACTTCCCCGATCAATTGTGGTGTTTGACAAATAGTGTTGTAAAAGTGTTGAATTCATATCATTTGCATAGATAAGTGTTGTAAGCAAAGTGGTTGTAGTGAGCAGTGTTGGTAAAGTATTAGTTTTAGTTACTTCTAATGCCAACTTTATAGCTATGTTAGGTATTTAATTATCTATTAACTTAGTGGGGTGATAGTGCATGCAAAGTATCGAATGCATGTGGGAACTTAAATTGATAATCGATAAATCGATGGTTAAGTTTTATTGCCTGGTACCGCCCCAATTGGAAGCGGGAGTGAAGTTAGTGAGACCGACTAACCAGTAGTTTGTTTGGATTTTCTTTTTTCGTTTTTACACTGTAAGCAAGATATTATATAATTATTATATTATCGTTAATTGTTGGCCTATTATCGTTTTTATTTGTTTTTTATTAATATTTTTGCATGTTTATTTATTTGAATTTTTTCTTCATTTGTACATGGTATGCTAAATTGAGTTAAAGTTGGGATAGACCAAAGACCAAGTTGTTAAAAAATACTTTTAAGTGTTATTAACGAAAATCATAAAATTAAAGTAGTATTGTTACTTAAAAAACTCAAAATAAGCCAGATCCTAAATGAATAAATTTATGTATTAAATTGTTAGTATTCAAAAAAAGAATAAAATTCTTTTTAAACCTTTACCAAAATATAAAAATATAATAAATAATAATAATGAAATTATGATAATAAAAGTCGGTTAAAAAACAGAAAATAAAGTTAGTTAAAACAATAGTTATTTGGGTTAGAAGGTGTACAACAGGTGTTTAGAGGAAAGTGTGACCTAAAGCTGGTTCAGTATGATTACACTGAAACAAACTAAAGTAAAACACCACAAAATAGATACAATATAAATAAATACTTGAATGTTGACAAAAATCATAAAAAATGTACAAAAACTACAAAGTCTAAGAGAAGAAATTCGACATACACAATTCGAGAATTAGTTTTCAATAAAAATTATAATGTATTTTATCATTTCTTTTTCAGGTATTCGTTATTTTTTCCTGTTTTTTTCTTTTTTTGGGTAATTAAAACAAACACATTGAGTTCAGTAATAGAATTGACTACAGTACGAGTACGATACATACATATAATGATAAACTTAATTAAACATACCATATTTGTATAAATTCATTTAATGGATTGATTTCTCTCTTTCAGAGTTTTTAAGGATTTTTAAACATTTCTTGGCTTGTAAGTAACAACTCATACATGTTTATGAGATCTTTTTGACTTTGTTTCGATAACATTTCTCTCTCGATTATCCGGATTTGGACTTGGATTCAAACAAAACTACCGCCGAGTCGATCCCACTCACCTGCGTCTAGGTCAATATCACCATTACCATCGTCGGCGTGCAGCTGCGATCGCTGCTCGGATTCTTGTGGTTCTCCTTCGATTATATTACCTGTGGATGAGGGCGTGTTCTTGCAGCCGAACCACCAATGAGCTGTGGGTCTGGGGAAGGGCGGCGTGGCCGTGTCCACCTGATGGAGAAAAAAGGTGTGGAAAATTCATTAGTTGCTCAAAAAACCAGGGACTGCAAATAAGAGTTATGAATGCTAATTTCAACAAAAAAAAAAAAATCAATGTGAAAGAAAAATATTCTATAGTAAAATTTCTATAGAAAATCTTTAAAAAAAAAATTAAAAAAAAAGTTTAAGTGTAACGAAAAACATTATAATTAATCAAAACTTTTTGGCCTGAATTTGAAAATTTCAGGATTAAATTCGGGATTGAAAAAATCAAGTATTTCATAATTGGTTTAAGAAAATACGAGATAACCCCACTTCTGACATCGTTTCGGATTGAATTCGGGCTAAATATCCCGGATTATTTTTTCTGTGTTTTTTTTAGTCGTAGCTATCGATATCAGCCAAAAACTTCTATTATCTATTGATAAGATATAAATCAAATTTAATTATTATTTTTAACTTTTGTTTAAAAAGTCAAAAATAATCATTAAAATTCCAATTTTATTTAAAAGTTGTGAAACAACAATTATTTCTGATTTTTTCAATAAAAATATAAAATAAGAGTTATTTTAGACTTTTTTAATAAATAGTAAGTAAATAATTGTGATTTTGTAACTTTGAATATAAATTTGAAAATAATTGTTGACTTGCAATTTTTATTTGAAAAATTTTAACAGTTACGGTCCCAGCAAAATGCTCAAAACTCGTTAGTTTTGGCGTCACAATGTCGCCTTCTTCATCGTCGACAAATTACAATTAACTTAAGTTAGCGGTGGGCACGAAATCTGAATTAGGGAGCACTACAACAAAAACAACAACAACCCTATTAGAGTCAACCTACTTTGTCGATCACCCAAATGAGCGAGCAAAAACGTTGGGAGCCGCTGCTAGCTCCCGGAGCCCATGTGTGCCCACCGCTGACTTAAACAGTTAACAAGTCAACCTACCGCGAATCGTGCATCGTGGAAGCGATAGTACTTGTCGCCCTTGAAGAAGTACGTGTAGCCATTGGTGTATCGGAGCGCAGCATCCAAGCTGTTTGGCACGCCCTCCCAGTTGGAGATGGGCTTGGGATAGCTGGCCTTCACCGGCGGCCGCTTGGCGGGATCGAAGCGCCAGAATTTGCTGCCCTTGAAGAAGTAGATTTTGCCATTGCCGCCCCAGACCATGGCCGCGTCCAGATGATCGGGAATGCCCGTGAAGCCCTCGCTGATCTCCTTGGGATAGGCGCCGTCCATCTGGCTGCCCTGATAGCGCCAGTACTGTGTGCCCTTGAAGAAGTACGTCTTGCCGTTCTTGTACGTAAACGCAGCATCGATGTTGCCGGGCAATCCCGGCCAGCCCTTGGATATGAGCTGGGGGTAGCCCTCCTCCACCGAGTCCGTGGTCAGCTTGTAGTACTTGTCGCCCTTGAAGGCATAGGTCTCGCCGTGCGCCGAGTTGAACAACGTGTCGATCTTCGAGTCCTTGCAAATGGAGTCGTCCAGCGGCACCTTGGGCGGTGTGAACGCTGGTCGCTGTGTGCTCGCCGCCGGATAGACATTGGTGGGTGTGTATTGGTTCGTCTTGCGTCCATACAACGATTGGATCGCCGCCTTGTCGTCCTCGTCCAGCTTGAAGACGGGCTCGAAGCCACGATAGAATGGCGCCATCAGAGCCGAGCTCTGATCCGAGTGCGACAGGCCCAACGAGTGACCGAATTCGTGGGCTGCCACCTGGAAGAGATTCGTGCCACGTGGCGAGCCAATTGTCCACAGTTCGGCGTCATCGAAATGCGCATCGCCGCCAAAGACCGGGAAGAAGGCGTGGGCCAAAGTGCCGCCCTGGCCATCGAAGGCGTCGCCATCTCCGTGCTCGCTCTCAACGAATCTGGAGAGAGAGATGGGGGAGACAGAGGATCATGAGTAACGGAATTCAACACGGAAAGTATTGATTATAAAATAAAATTTATAAATAAAACTAAATAATTTTAATTCTTGTTTAAAATAAAAGTATAAAGCAATCAAGATTTTTGTAGGAATGAAAAAATAATTTTTAAGCTCATTGTAAAATAATAAAAAGAAAAATATTCTTATATACATATGTATATTTTCAATTATAAAAATATAAATAATAATTTAATTTAAATTTGTATTTAAAAATATTAGAATAAATTGATTTTAATTAAAAATTTACATTTAATTCAGAAAATAAATCATGATAATTTTATTTTTTTTAAGTAAATCCTGAACATAA
This sequence comes from Drosophila subquinaria, assembly GCA_037043405.1. NCBI lineage: Eukaryota > Metazoa > Arthropoda > Insecta > Diptera > Drosophilidae > Drosophila > Drosophila subquinaria. Next base: position 112,483 of record JBAMBL010000492.1, on the reverse strand, counting down.
CTAGAAATAACAATTAAAAGTGCTAAATTTAATTTATATATTGAATATTGGAAATTTATTATTTATTTAATTAATTTAATTAATTTTATTATGTTTGTTTTATTTATTTTATTTATTTTTTTTATTTTATTTATTTTATTTATTTTAATTATTTTATTTATTTTAATTATTTTATTTATTTTAATTATTTTATTTATTTAATTTTATTTATTTTATTTTATTTATTTTATTTATTTTATTTATTTTATTTATTTTATTTATTTTATTTATTTTATTTATTTTATTTATTTTATTTATTTTATTTATTTTATTTATTTTATTTATTTTATTTATTTTATTTATTTTATTTATTTTATTTATTTTATTTATTTTATTTATTTTATTTATTTTATTTATTTTATTTATTTTATTTATTTTATTTATTTTATTTATTTTATTTATTTTATTTATTTTATTTATTTTATTTAATTTAATTTATTTATTTTATTTATTTTTTTTATTTTTATTTATATTATTTATTTTATTTATTTAATTTATTTTTTTTATTTTATTTTTTTTATTTTATTTTCAGTTGATTAAAACTTACTTGATTTCAATATGCACTGGTCCCGATGTCTTCCTGGTGAAGGTCAGATCCGTATCCTCGCTCCAGACGGCAAAGGCGCGTGCGATTTCCGCATCGACATCGACGCGCTTCAATCGCTTCGGGTACTTGGAGATCTTGTAGGTGAGGTTCTTCACTCGCCAGCGACTGCCCTGGAGGGCGTAACGCTTCGATCGACTATCCCCAGTGCCGACGCGATCCCTTACACCGCAACGTGGCAGTGACATCAGTTTCATGGTCTCCTCATCGAGTTCGCCGGTGATATTGAGGTTGGCAAAGCTCTGGAATTCCTTTATGGCACTGACCCAGGTGTGCTTGTCCTGGAGTCCACTGTTGGCCGGATTACGTGCCGAGGCGGGCAGATAACCGAATTGCGACAAATAGATCTGCAAAAGAAAATAGACAGTTGAGTGAGAATGATTGATAGAGTTACAAACGAAGGGCAGGGCAGGTGAGGATCAATGGAATGTTTCACCAGGTGGGTTGGGAATATGCCTCTGATTTATGTTGATCCGATAAAAGTCGTTTGCTTGCATTGTAATTGTCCTGCGGCGCAATGCCTCAACTAAACACATTTCCCCTTACAAGTATTCGTCACATTTACAGTGTGTGCTAAAATATATTTGCCGCATGCGCAAGCAAAAAAGACAAAAACTATCTGACTTGCATAATTTATGACCAAATGCTTGGCATGGCAATGTTTTATAATGTTTTTTGTGTGTGCTACACACACACACACACACACACACACACACACACACACACACACACACACACACACTTACACCCGCCAACCTGGCGTATACTCAATACCAAGAGCAAGTCACAGTTACGTGACTTAAATTATGCGAGTCAGGTGTGAAAAATACTCAGTTTCTCAGTTCTATTGAATCAAGCGAGTTTCGAGCTCGAATTCGAATTCGAATCGAGGAAGTGTTTTGTAGCATTTTATGGCGATTTCAGTTAATTGAACGCATTAAATTGTAACGCTGCGAATCTTTAAAGTAATTGACTAAGCATCTAACTAACTAACTATCTAACTATTCATCTATCTAACTATTCATCTATCTATCTCTTTCTACTACAGCCAATAGGAAGTGCTAAACGAGGTTAGAGAGAGGCGCCTAACGGCACATTTGGTATATAAACAAAGCCCCAAAACAATTATTGTCTAAACATTCGTGTTATGCGCTGTCTTAATTACAAGACTTGAACTAAGTTGTTGCTTGCACTAATTGCCGCAATTACTTTAGTATATATACATATATCTTAGTTGGTATATATATTTATTTTATTTATTTTATTGTTGTTTGTAGCTTCTTTAACGTAATTTACACTTGGCATGTGCAACATGTATCTCAACGCGATGTGTCGCACATTTTAATGGGTATATATATATACATATATATGGCACACATACACTTGCTCAAGTAAGTAGTTGTACTGCCAAAAAAAAACAGAAGAAAAAACAAGTTAACTCAGCTGACTGTTAAGTTTTATATGTATACATATGTATTTTATTATTCCGTATTTTATATAGAATCGTTTTATGATTTGATTTAAGTAGCCGAGGAAGTAAACATTTCATTTCATTTGGTTTATCATGCGTGGGGCGTTGCCTTTAGTATTCATCCTAAGTACCAAGTACTTAATAATCTGGGTGTTTGGCGTGTGTGGCAGCCACTGTAAATGCTGGCAGGGGGGGCGTTAAGGGGGCCTTAGACTCGCCTTAAAGGTAAATGAACTCGGCTTTGTTTTGCTTTTCCTGTAAACATGAACACTCGCTGACAAGCGACTGACGACAATCAATCTGTGCAAGTCAGGGATCAAAAACGCTGCAGAATCGGCGACAACAACAAAGAGCGATACATTTTTTTTTATATGCAAATCATTTGCATTTCGCGTTCCGCTTTCCTGTCAAAATTATTACACAATCAAATTAATCTGCGCCTCTTTTCCGGCACTTCCTCTCGCTCACTCTTCATATGTATATCTCTCTCTTTCCCTCTCTTTTGTTTTGTTAGCCTTGTCATTGATATTGTATTCAAAATGCAGTTTGAAAGTAAATGGGGAAGAATTTCCTATGGCTGATATCAATCTATCAATTGTTAAGTGAGGAAATCAGTGAATAAATCGGATTTATTTTTATTTTAAATAAATATAAATTTGCTCCACAAATAAATAAAATTATTAACTTATCAAAAAAAATATATTTACTGCAACATTTTATTTAATAATAAAATATTGTCTTTTATGAAATTTTTTAAAAGCCAAAATATTATTTATTACATTATCAGGGGTGCCACAGAAATCGCTTTCGCTCAAACTTCACTTAAATTTGTATGAAATTTGACTGAAAATCGAGTGAAAGCGATTTCAGTGGCACCCCTGTATATGTTTATTTATTTATCTTTTTTGATTTTATATAGCTTTTCTATACATTTTATTAGCTTTAATTTTATTGCAATTTAATTTTAAAATACTGAAAAAAGCAATAATAAATTCTTTAACTTTAACTAAAGTTTTTAATAGAAAAAATTTTTTTTCGCCATAATTTATTATTTTTTAAAAGTAACAATAAATTTTTTAACTTTGAATAAAGTTTTTTATAGAAAAAAAATTTTTTTTTTGCAATAATTTATTATTTTTCACTTTATATTTATAAAACGTTTTTTTATCTTTTAAGATTTTTTAGAGATTTTTGACTTTACACTTTTTTATATAGTTTACTAGTTTTTTGTTCAACTTGATTTTTAAACACTGGAAAAAATAATATTAAAATCTCAATCTTTAATTTTTTTTTTAATTACTAAAATTATATTATTAAACTATTTTTTTATTTAAATTTATATTTTTTCAAATTTTGTATCTATTTATAGAGCATTTTGTCGTCGTTGCAACACTGCTTCCAAAAAGTATTGTTCTGTTTTCTTTGCATTGTTGTTTGTTGAGTGTTGCAGCATAAATATCAAGAGGCACTTGAACATCTTGTATGCTCACATTTTGGGCGGTTCCCATAAATCGACTCATCGCTTGTGTTTTGGGAACAAACAGAAAACCAAGTTGACCTTGTAGAGTGAGGAAAGGGGATGGGGAAGGGGCTACAGTTATAGAATAAAGTTAATTGCAAATTCCAGTCAACGTCTCGACTCGATTTGTGTTTGCATTATGCAATTAACATAATTGCCGCATTTGAAATGCAACAAATTAAATGAGGAGCTGCCACTGCAAATGCAACTCGTCGTGGGAAATACATGAAAGTTGCCGCTGGCCATTGAAATTCCAATATTAAATATATAATTGGTATTCAATTTCGAACAACACGTAAAACAAGTTTATGACATGGGCTAATAAATCTTGGCTTGACTTGTCAACTGGCCAACTGCAACTGTCGATGAGTTGGCCTAGTCACAGACACAGTCAGAGGTCGACTTGTCTTTATTCCTGATAAGATAAGAAAACTGTCAATATGAATACAAGTTGAACTTCTCATAGAACGTTTCGATGAGTGCTTTATGAGCTTATCACTTGACTCGTGTCTCACCTACACAAATGATTCATTTGAGGTGCTGAGTACCCGTAAGCGAAACGAATCAAATGCGTCACAAATTTTGAAGAACGGAAGTGTGAAGCGGAAATGGCTCAATAAACTATAGATACACGTACTTCAAGATACAGATACAGAAATTTAACTGCTTTTTGGGGTCAGTCAATAAATAAAGTAATTTGGCATTAGAACAAAACTGAACAAATTATAGATAAATTCATTTTAAATCTGTACAAAATATAAAAATATAATAAATAATAATAATGAAATTATGATAATAAAAGTCAGTTAAAAAACAGAAAATAAAGTTAGATAAAACAATAGTTATTTGGGTTAGAAGGTGTACAACAGGTGTTTAGGAGAAAGTGTGACCTGAAGCTGGTTCAGTATGATTACACTGAAACAAACTAAAGTAAAGCACCACAAAATAGATACAATATAAATGAATACTTGAATGTTGACAAAAATCATAAAAATGTACAAAAACTACAAAGACTAAGGGAAGAAATTCGACATACACAATTCGAGAATTAGTTTTCAATAAAAATTATAATGTATTTTATCATTTCTTTTTTCAGGTATTCGTTATTTTTTATCTACAATAAATAAAGTAATTTGGCAGTAAAACAAAACTGAACAAATTACAGGAATTATAGAAATTATAATACAAATTCGTGTTTGTTTAGTTGGTTCACGAATCGGCGCTCGCTAAAATTGCGCTTCAATTTGCCACAGCAACAGAGACATTGACACAAATTGCCACACATACTTGCAATACAACTACAACTAATAACAAATATGCCAGCCAACATTTTCAATGTTAGCAAATGCAAATGGGCAAAATGGAAAAATGAAAATGTCAACAGGCAAAGGGACAAAGGGGGAAAAGAACTGAAAGCAGACACTTGAACTGCACACGGTTCTCTGCTCGGAGCACTCTGCATTTTGTGTCTATCGCTGACCTCTTTGCCTACTTTGCCAGCTCACTAGGCGTCTGCTCTGCCACGCCCCCCCTTGCCCCATGTGGCATGCAGGCAGTTTACTCAGGTGGCAATTGCAGGAAATGCCCTAAAGGGCTTTACATTCTACATTTTACATTTCAAAGCCAGGCCAAAAAGTTAAACAAACTGCACAGCAAGTGAGCGTAAACTTCTGCTACACACTGTGCCTTTAAGGACGAGCTGGGAATACAACATTTCCAACACTTGGCAATTCTAAGCAGAGCTTGGTAATTAAATAACAGTTGGTAAGCTGTTAAATTGGTAAACTGGTAAATTGTTAAGTCGGGGTCATTGACCCGCTGTAAATTCCGTTAGTTTGCGTGTTTGACCCTTGACTTGAAGGCGGTGCCGAGTCCAAGTCCGTATATTTCCGTCTAAACAAGACCAGGACATGCATAAATTATAAATAGGCGCCGTGCATTTATTTTTTCCACTTTCCACTTTTCACATTTTGCTCGCTCTTCTTTTACCATTTTTCCACATTTTACTTGACCGGAAATTGATGAGAAAATTGTATTTGCCCGGCAAGAGGGTGGCTAACACACACACACACATACAGTTAGTGTGCGTGTGTGTGTGTGTGTTTGAATAGTTATACGTGTCTAGGTCTAGGTATCGTTAGGGTGCGTTGCTGACGCTTTAAATTTCCAACTGGTATTTGGGTCAAACAGCGTGAGGTCAATGACTGCGAACTGCGTAGGAACTGCGATGAAGGAGCCAACTACTTATAGTACTTAAGCCTAGACCCAATTTTAAAGTCGCATTGAGAAAGGGAAAACAAGATACAAAATTTTAAAATCTGCAAATAATAGACTAACTTTTATGACAATATTCAAAAATAACTCTAAGGATTGAGATTGAGATTGAGATTAACAACTTAATAAAAACCATTATTTTTTCAAAATCTTGGTACTATAAATCTGTCACTTTTAATAACAAATAAATATACAACAATTTTAAGTAGTAAAAATAATTGGTTTTAATATTATTTGGTTTATTTATTTTCTTTTTTTTGGTAAGTGCATTAAATTTTTAATAAAAATTATTGACGAAGGAGCCAACTACTTAAGCCTAGACCCAATTTTAAAGTAATATTGAGAAAGTGATTGCAGTCAGAGGAAACCAAGCAACAGAATTTTAATATATGCAAATTATACGTTAGCTTTTATTACAAAATTCAAAAATAACTCTTATTTTTAATCCCAATAAATAGCATTATTTTTTGAAAATCTTAGTACTATATATCTGTCACTTTTAATAATTAAAGTGAAGTTGATGAAAATTTATGGAGCCTTTCAAAATTTTCAGCAGAAAAAATAATTGATTTTAATAATATTAGTTTTTTTTTTTTTTAATTTTTGATGATTTTTACTTTAAATGATTTTTAAAATTGACTATATGTGTATTATGATTTTAAATAAATAAATTAATATTATTTCATTAATTTTTTTTATTCTAAATCAAAAATAAGTGTTTAAATTATTGATTTGTTAATAAAAATTTTAATTTGTTTTCAAAATACGTCATTTAAAGAAAAGTTATTATGAGATTCTTTTATTCATTGAGTAATATTGCAGGCATTTAAAATTTTCAGGAGAATAAAATTGGTTTTAATATTTTTTGGTTTGAATTTAAATTTTTTGGCAAGTGTATTAAGTTTTTATAAATATTTTCTAATATAAATTATTTTGTAAATTGACAATATGTGTATTATGATTTTCGCTTTCAGAATACGTCATTAAAAGAAAACTAATTATAAGATTCTTTAATTCATTGATTAATATATTTTTATGCATTAATTTTTGTTTCTTTTTTAAAGCTCATGTCTCTTATTTGCGATGCCCGGCCAAAACTAACCTGTTTGGCCTGTTTCCTTTAATGATTACATCATGAAAGAAAAGCGAAAAATCCAAATCAAAGCTGGTCTCTAAATGGTCATAAAATAACGAGGGACTGAATGACTGACTGCAATGAAAAACTGGGCCAAATCAGACGCGAAAAAGGTGCCGAAAGTTGCGCAACTTCGTAATCAGGCTAATGTGAGCCGGGTGCCAAACAACAACAACAACAACAGTAAACAACAACAACAACATGAACATAAACAAGTACAATGGAGCTGGCTAATAACTTTGTCAGCTGCAAAAATCCCATACAAAAAAGAATTTGACATTTAACCCCGCTGCAGGTGTATTTAGACTCGTTTTTTATGCACGCTTAATTTACGGCGCGATAAATAAGCCGCTGATGCTAAGATAACAAATGTGCTATGTATATGCTAAGCTCAGAAACCTCCTCCTGCTGCCAGTTGACTGGCAAAAAAAGGATTCACATTTGGCGTTTTTTCGCATGAGCTTATACCCTGTAGGCAAGTCAGCAGAGGGTCGTTTAATTTCATATACTCTTTAAATATATGTATATTATTAAAAAAAAAAATAAATTTCGTAATAAGAAACTGAATAATAAATGTTTGAAATAAATTTAATATATGACAGAATTATTTTTTTTTTAAAAAATTCCTGAATAACAATAAGGTTGAGATTAATTTTATTAAGCTTGAGATTAATTTAATTACGAATATTTTTTTTGCCCAATTATTTAATGAATACGATTACAAAAAATCATAAATAATCTATAATTATTACAAGTTTTTAAAAATAATCCGAAAAAATCAGTTTCAAAAATAATCAGAAAAAATCAAAAATAATCTTTTTGAGTATTCGGATTATTTTGATTTTTTTCTGATTATTTCTGACAATTGTTGATTATTTCTGATTATTTATGACTATTTATTAAAAATCAAATTGTTTTAAATTGTAACAATCAAAGTTGCCAAAATAATCAGAAAAAATCATAAAAATTCCGAAATAATCAGATAGATTATTTTTGATTATTTCTGATTATAATAATTGTAATAATTTTAGATTATTTCTGATTTTTTGTAATCGTAATCATTATATAATCAAACATTTTTCAACAGTAAATTATAAAGTCACTACGATTATTTCCAAAAATAATCATTTTGATTAGTAATTCTAATCGAAATTTAGCATTTATGGTTTATAGATGACAGATCAATTCATTTAAAACAAATGTTTTTATCTATATATCTATCATGTCTGTACGTTTCTATTATTTAAACAACTTCTCTCAGTTATGCTGAATATCGCCGAATTTTAGCTTCAAAGGGTATCTATTAGTCAGGCATATTAGACGTGCATTTTTTGTGCTTATGGCGCTGTGACCTTAGGATGTTCCTCACAAAATATCATTTGTTTGAGCTGTTAACATTTGCCTTCTACTTTCTACTTTCTACTTTTCACTATTCACTTTTTGCATACGATGCTTGCCTTTTCAAAATGGCAAGGTTATCCTGTTTAGTTGTTTACCTGTGTTTACCTGTTTGCCTGTTCACCCGTTTGGCATCCTTTTGTTAACACCTCGTGAAGGTCGCACACGCGCAACGTGACTTTTCAATTTTTTTCTCACTTTTATTTTTAGTTTTTCAACTGCATTTGTGGCCAAATCAATCAAACGGGCAGCGCAAACTCAAACGCAAACTCAAACTTATTTCCCCACTCAAAAGCGCCAGTCATTATAGCGCGTAAGTATATGTTTTTAGTTTAGTTTAACTTATTGATTAGCTGGACGTCAGGTCTCAGGTCTGTTTTTCTGTTTTTCTTTTTTCCTTTTTTTTTCCTGCTGTTTTCTTGACGCTGCGTGACGCACGCGAAATTTGCGCTTAATACGCATCGAATTTTCGTAGGGGCAACTTTTGCCCAGTTGGTTAACAATTATAATTAGCCAAAGTACCAAAGTAACTTTTGCTCTTTACTTTTATTTTGTTTTTATTTCACTGCCAGTTTTGGGCAGTTATATTTAATACAAGTATTTTTCTCTCCTCTTTTAATTAGACGCTGTTCTCTTTTTCGACATTCCCCAAATACAGTTTCATTCAGAGCTAAAAACATAATAAACTCGGACAGAAACTGAGACAAAGAGTTTCTGCTCTGAGCTCATTCCAATAAACTGTAATTAACCTTTGACAGCTGAACGCTTGCCATCCATTAAGCATACGCAGCGTATTACGAGTTTTGTGTGTGCTTTGTGTGTGTGTGTGTAATATTTATTGAAGGTGCGCTCGCATTATGTCTTAATCATAATGCACGCTGAGTCAGTTTTCGCTTTGTTTTCACATGCTCCAAATTGATGACGATTTATATGAAATATTAAGAGATTTTTATCAAAACAAATGTAAAGCATTTTGAACAAGTAAGAACAAGTTTGTAATTCTCAAAGTGAGTCACATATGGTAAATATTAAGTGGAGATAATAGCTAAAACAATCAAATCGTGCATTACACGAACAAACAACAAAACAATCAAATGCAGTGCGAGATAAAAAAGTAGATAAATAATAAATAAAAAGGGGGAACAAATAAATACGAAATAAATTATTAAACAATCAATTAAATGCATGTAGTATGGTCCCAGACTAGACTTTGTCTCTGTCTCAATGTCTTCGATCTATTGCGAAATTTGATAAATTTATTGAGAAGAGAATTGAGAATAGAAAGAGAGAGAGAGAGAGAGAACAGAAGACTTTTGTTTTTTCTTTTTGTTGTCTGACATTGAAGCGAGACAAACATGGAACGCACTGTGTTGACGTCTGTCTGTTCTATGAACATCATCATCATGATCATCATTGTCATTAACGACGTCGTTTTGGGCGACTGGCCAGCCAGCCAGCCAAGTTCCGAGCCAAGTTAAGTTGCTGACAACGCGTTTCAAATATCAATTAGTCGAACAAAGACAACGACAAAGTTTTGTCCGTCAGTTTTGTTCTAAGCACGCGTGCTCAAAATCGATCGTATTGATCGATAACTGCTATCGATAGCTGTGCACTTGTTACATAAATGGTCAAACAGGAACTGGAGACAAGGTTCTCAGTATTATTCGCACACTTTTCCCCCCAACTCTCGTCCATCTCGCCATCTCTAAGTTGCTAAGAGGTGTGGCTAAAATTCAGATTCCACCTGTTTTTTCTTTATTAATTTATGCAGATTGCAATCGTGCAACAAGAGAAAACACTTGGTGCCGCAGAAAACGTGACAACCTTGTCAGTGCAGGAGAATCACAATCATGAACATTTTCATTTTCCAGAATGCTCCCCCGCCAAACGTCCTCAGTCACGTGCCAATGGCCAATTGCAATTTCTATGACAATTTGTTGGCTGTTGGGGATTTGTTCGTGGAATCTCAGCTGCACTAAACGATAAGCATGACAGCAATTTGGCTGGCATTATTAGACTGATAATCAGCTCAGTGGAAGTCGCAGTCGCAGTCGAAGTTGCAGTCAAAGTCAAAGTCTCTCAATCTCATTCCCAATCGAAGTCTGCGCCCATCGGCTACTTCATATTAATGACATGCAAGCTCAGCTCAACGATTTGCAATCTGGCATTCGCAGTCATTAATAGCAGTCATTACTTAGTTAAAGCAGACGGAAAACAATTGATTAAGTCACTGATTAATGTGTCAAGTGAACATGGAGGCCTTTGAGCAAAGATTGAGATGGGGAAAACAATTTTGTATTATAATTCAGTATTATAATTCGTCGAGGAACAAGATAAAAATGCAAAAGTTTAAGGAAAAAAGTGAACCTGGAGGTGTTGTTTGTCTTATTCAAAAAGGGGGAAGTGGAGGTACAATGAACTATTTTCTAAACCAGCGCTGGACACGAAATCTGAATTCGGGAGCAGTCGCTAGCTCTCGGAGCCCATGCGTGCCCACCGCTGTTCTAAACAATACAAAATGAGGAAGAATATCGATTTAAAAGGTCAACATGGAGTTGCTGTAAAACCAACTTCTAAGCTAAGTTTTAATCTAACTCTACAGTTTTTAAATAAGAAGAGAACATGGTGATATAAATTAGTCACGTGTATATAGTGTGTTAATATATAACTAATCAAGCCAACTAAAAGTGAATCTGTTGTGGACTTAAAACAGTCTTAATCAACATCCTCGCCCTCTAAACAGACACTTGCCATCTTTTATCTATCACCCTTAAGTATCTCTGTTCAGTTCTTATCTTTAAAATAATTAATCTTGCAAATTTGGTGGCAAATAAATGAAAATTGGACCACTGTAATTGCATGTCGGCTGCCATGTGACCAGCGATTAAAATGGCAATTGCAATTGTCAATGTCATGACCAGAGATCTATTAAACACGAAAGAGAGAGAGAGAGGTAAAGAGAGAGAAGAAGTGCTTTGTAATTTTGATGCACTGCAGTTGGCCAAAAGACCCCCAAAAGGGGGGACACTAAGGTCAGTTAACATGGGCCGATAACGAATGCATTCATTGCGTGCAGATGTGAGTGGAATGAATAATTGCCAATGTTGCATGTGTTGAGCGATATAAACATTTAAATATATAGTATATATCTCTATAATAGTATACCACATATGATGTTTGGTATTAAGTACTATATTTAAAGCTCAATAATTCGCTGCGATTTGTCATGAAAATCGGAAGTGAATAAAACTAAATAATCTAATAAAAAGATCATTGAATAAAGTCACTAATTAGTCAAAGGTGTTTGCCACAAGAACAAGTATTTACATTAATTTTAATCAAAAAATTATAATTAAATTATATGCTAAAACTTGATTCTTTATAAAATTTTAAAAAAATATTTAATTAAACAATTTTAATGGCTTAAAGAGTTTTATTTGTGGATACGTGATGAATTCCTAATAACTTCATTAGAGCAACTTAATACAAAGAAAAAAAAATCCAAGATATTTAGCCCGAATTCAATCCGAAACGATGTCAGAAGAGGGTAATCTCGAATTTTCTTAAACTAAGTAAGAAATTCTTGATTTTTTCAATCCCGAATTCAATTATGAAATTCTTAAATTCAGGCTACATAATGTTTATTAATTATAATGTTTTTCGTTACATTTACATTTTTTTTAAACGTTTTTTTTAACATTTTTTTTTTTAAAGATATTTTTTTTTTTTTTTAAATTTTTTTATTTTTACATTTTTTTAAATTTTAATTTTAGAATGGATTTTTTTTTTCTGTGTAGTTTCCAATTTCATTGCACTTGTTTTTGTTCTCTAATTTAGTAATTTATTAAATTAAAATTGACATGGCAACACTGCAATTTAATTTGATTCAATTGAATATAATTTATAAGCGGTCATTAAATTGCGAGTATTGACAATTTTCATTGTTCGCTTTGCGGTTAACACATTACGTTAGCTCTTTTATCGGCTCTCTCTTTTTTTTTTATTGCTGCCAACTCTTTGGCCAATTAGTTGGCAAACACTTTTGGCTGTATTTATTTTCTTCGATTCTTTTCGAAGTATTTGCTACTTCTTAAGCTATACTATGTTTAGTTATTGCAGTGCATTTTTGATTGCAGTGTATATTTGATTATTGAATCACTTACCTCGGCTTGTGACGTTGAGGAAACTGGAACACTTTGGGCTGCCACAAAAATGGACAGCAATGTGCCCAGAATAATGAACACGGATGCGTAGCTTTGGCAGGTGTTGGACATGTTGTGGCTGTTGTTGTTGTTGTAGTAGTTGTTGTTGTTGTTGCTGTTGCTGTTGTTTCTTATGTTATGTCTAGGGCGCACTTTGAACTTCAAGTCGTGACTGAAGTTGTTAAAACAACTGCGCACTGCAAATAAAAATAGAAATAGAAATAGAATTGCAAAAAAGGTCAATTAATATTTCATACAGGTACAGACAGGTAAAGCCGTTACAGGACAGCAGGTGAAATAAAATCAGGGCATAAAAAAAGAGAACCGTCAACAGTCGACAGAAAACAGTCAAGAATCCAGAGCAGGCCAAGTGCAAAAGGGCGAACGGAAGTTGCAAGTTGGCCCATTCTCTGGCAAAAACTTGCCAACAGGTTGACTGCGGCCTATGGAGTCTTTGGCAACGAAACTTGGTCTAAATGGCACACATTTTGGTGCCTGCAACGACTAACGGAAGTGCTGGCGTACTACGTCGAGTTATAGCCAAGTTGTGGCCAAGTTCTGGCTCATACTGAGGCGTAGTAAAAATTGGTAGTAACTGTGCTCTGACGCCAGCTGTTTGTTGTTGTTTTGGCTGTTGTTGTTGTTGTCTTGGTTGTTGATTGCAGCCGCAGTCATGTGTTCGCCTCACTTTTCAGTCTACACTTGAACTTAATTTTAGACTAATTTTAGACCACATTATAATTTAATTTTAGACTGTAAATAGGCACAAGCATTGCAAGTCTTTGTCTTAAATGATAGTCCAAAAATAGTTTTATGTGATAGTCTAAAAATAGCCAAGTTAACAATATTTGATGACATTTGTACATTACGTATACGACACGTTGGCAACTGGAGAGTGAAAAAATGTTTATGGTTCTATAAAGATGGCTTAAAAAAGCTGCTAATTTGATGACCGTCACGGCATTTGGTAACTGGCTAATTGCGGTGATAACTGCAGTGACAACTGCAGTGTCTACAGCGTGACAAAGTAAATACACTTTGGACAAAGAAAACTGTCAAAATTTGTTGACATTATTTAATTTTATTTTGGCTTTAATTTTATATATTTAAACTAAATATTTGTTATATATATTTACAGTATAGCTTTTACTTTTACACTCTTTTGACGTCAGCAAAGTGAGTAATAAATGATATCAAGTATTCGACGGGGTGGACAAATATGTGGAAATTGAGCACAGAAAAAGTTAAGAAAACTTTTAAATGAGAGAACTAATTTAAACTTTAAAGTACTGAATTTGAATTTTTTACTTATATTTTTTGACGGATTCTAATTTTAATTTTTTTATGAATTAATCATTTATATTTTTCGTTTTATTTACAATATATTTTTAATGGTTCTTTTTTAATTAAATTTTGCTTATTTTTAATATATTTTTAGCACCCTTTTTAGGCCTCGTAAATTTGGAACAGTGCATTTGTCTCTGACATCAGCAGTGTGAGCGATAAGTGATATCAAGTATACGACAGAGTGGATAAATTTGTGAAAATTGAATACAGAGAAAGTAAAGAAAACTCTTAAATTCGAGAATAATTTTTAACTTTAAACCAGCGGTGGGCACAAAATTTTAACTTGGGAGCTCTACAACAACAACAACAACAACAACCTTTTTCGCGTCTACCTACTTTGTCGATCACCCAAATAATGTGCGAGCAAAAAAAAAGGTCTTCGGCCCGTAGCGCGCACACACTGCGCCTTTGCAACTACAACAACAACCCTTTTCGTTTCTACCTACTTTTACGACCTACCCAAATGTGTGAGCAAAAAATACACTAAACAAAATTATTGAGTAGGTTCAATTTTATTTTTTATTTTATTCGTTTATTAGTTTTTCAAAATCTACTTTGTCTTTACTGATGGAAGTTCGCAGTAAATTCAATACCTAATATATTTTTTCAAGTGTACAAAAAAGAAGCGTCGAATGCCTCGACTCGAGCTGCCTGTGTGCGTTGTTGTTGCTAATGCCTCGACTCGAGCTGCCTGTGTGCGTTGTTGTTGCTAGCTTGTTCGCGAGCTGACCGTGTCTAATTGATTTATGACGCCTCGACTCGAGCTGCTTGTGTGCGACTTCACGGCGCCGAAAAAAGTTAGGAGCTGCCGCATAGCTCCCAGAGCCTATACTGCCCGCGCCTGCTTTAAACTATTGAATTTTTATATTTGATTTATATTTTTTTTTTTTCAGATTCTAATTTAACATTTTTCAATAAAATTATTATTTATTTTTTTCGATTATTATATTTAATTAAATTTCCTATATTTAAAATATATTTTTTACACCATTTTAAGGCCTCGTAAAGTTGGAACAGTGCATTTTGTCTCTGACATCAGCAGTGTGAGCGATAAGTGATATCAAGTATACGACAGAGTTTACATATATGCGGTAATTCAATACAGAGAAAGTAAAGAAAACTCTTAAATTCGAGAATAATTTTTAACTTTAAACTATTGAATTTTTATATTTGATTTATATTTTTTTCAGATTCTAATTTAACATTTTTCAATAAAATTATTATTTATTCTTTTCGCTTCATTTATATTTTTAATGATTTCTATTTTACTCTTTTTAATAAAATTTCCAATATTTTAAATATATTTTTAACACAATTTTAAGAGCTTGTAAATTTGGAACAGTGCATTTTGTCTCTGACAACACTCTTAAATTCGAGAAATATTTTTAACCTATTGAATTTTTATATTTGATTTATATTTTTTCAGATTCTAATTTAACATTTTTCAATAAAATTATTTTTTATTTTTTTCGCTTCATTTATATTAATGATATTATTTAATGATTCTTATTTTACTCTTTTTAATTAAATTTCCAATAATTTTAATATATTTTCAGCACCTTTTTTAGGCCTCGTAAATTTGGAGCAGTGCATTTATCAGTCTCTGACATCAGCAGTGTGAGCGATAAGTGATATCAAGTATACGACAAGTGGCGCGCACTTTTCAACGCCAAGAGCCGAAAGTAAACGACAAAAAACACAGTAGAGAAGTGAAGAGGGGAGCATGAAAACTGAAATGTTTTGTGCTACGGGTGTGTCGCCCCAAACAAGAAGAAGAAGAAGAAACAATATTTGCTAATGATACGCGTAAGTCTGCATTTTGTTGTAGTTGCTTTTCTTGATTGTTGTTGTCTCCGTTGACTAATCGCTGGGGATTTTCAATGTGGACACGGGAGTTATACTTTTTATACATATTTCTGCGCCTCTCCAGGTGCCTCCAGCTCACACAATTGGTTCACATTCAGTGTGATTATTAGACCTCGGATTTTGCATACTTCCACATTTTTCATCAGATTGGTACCAAACTTTGTATTTAGGTATGTTATAATTTAAAAAAACCAATTTTTAATGCATGTCGAAAATATGCAAATTATATGCAAAAAATATGCAAAAAAAATATGCATAATATATGCAAAATATGCAAAAAATATGCAAAACATGCAAAAAATATGCAAAACATGCAAAAAATATGCAAAATATGCAAAACATATGCAATCGAATTTCATCAAAAAATTGATTTCCACAGTCGAAAATTGTTAAATCTAATAGCTGAAAAAGTGGGATCATCGTTTCCTGTCGCTAATTCCTTCATATGAAAATAATATAAAAAGAATTAATGGTCAATTTTATCATTTTACATTTACTCTGCCAGAATGTACATCAAGTATGTATATCGATTTTGCCAGCATCAGTCCAAGTGGCGTAGTGGTCGAAGTGATAAGTGCGCGGCATGCTAAACACGAGATTGGAGTTCGGATCTCAATCCGGTCGATGCAATGATTTTTAATTACATAACATTTTTAATTTTTTTTATATTTCTGGATTAGTAAACCAATTTTTTTTTTGTTTTTCTCATTATTTTTACTTTTATTACATTTATTAAAATTTTAATATTTATTCCACCCTATGAATCGATTTTTGTATTATTATTTGATTTGTTAAATATAAATTTTTGTTTGCATATTTTGCATATATTTTGCATATTTTGCATATATTTTGCATATTTTGCATATATTTTGCATATTCATTTCATGCAAATATGCAAAAAAAAAAAAATATGCGCATCGTTTTCCACTCTATTTTTAACGAAACGAACTTTGGTGTTATCAGAATTCACCTATCTTATCCCTATAAGAACATGCAAATATGCAAAATCCGAGGTCTAGTGATTATTTATATTTAGATATAGATATAGTATTTTATGTTTGTTTTGCGGGTTTTTGGTGCTGAATATTTGGACATGACAATGATAAACAGTTTAATGTTTTGGGGCAAGGGCAGGCGGGGGTGGGGGCGTTGTCAATTAGCCAATGGGTTGAAGGTCGTCGCTTTGTGGGTTTAAGGTTAAAAAACTGGCACCTGTTTGTTGCTTCGCTTCACTTGGTTACACTTCAAACGCCCCTCGCTCTCTCTTCGCTCTCTTCACTCTGTCGCTATAACGATAAATGTTTCTGCATTGTTGTTTAATCAATACGCGCAATTTTGCGGGCAATCAATAGAAATTGCATTTAGTTTGAAGTGTGGTTTATTTTGGAGCAACTAAACTTTTTTATCAGCACATTACGTATACGTACCGTAATGTGGAGCATTAACAAAAGCACGCTCGCAACCCAGCAACTTATGCTATATGTATGCTAATAAGATTTTTAGAATAACGACAACAACGAGTCAATAAATGTGATTCACATACATAAATTGATTTTATATTCAAAAAACATACAGATATATGTTTTTTTTATTTATTTTTGTCATACAAACTTATTTAATTAGCGGCTTGGAATTCTTGCTAACCAGTTTAGCACCGGTTTTAGAATTTTGAGCATGCACTGAGAGAAGTCGGGGGTGAATTGGTAGAAATTCAAGTTAATATCTAAACAATTTATTAAATTTTGAGCTAAATTTAGATAACAAGTTATGAGTATGAGTCTAATCTAACTCTCTTGCTTTTTCTCGCAGTGTATCTATGACGTTTGTGTGTATTTCCAATTGATTGGACAGTTTGTGGTTTTTAGAAAGATGCGGCATTGTGTAATGCGGTGTGTGTGTGAGTGTGTGTGTGTGTGTTCTTGTTGTGCCAGCTTATCAGCAGTATTTTTTTTTCACTTTTCTAAATACTCGAACTTGTTGGTTAATTGTTGCTCATGAATTCTGTAGGCATTGATAAGATATGTGAGTCAATTTATGCTTCAGGGCTGTGAATTACCAAACATTTTCATTTTCAATAGCCAGCGGTCTGTGTGAGTCAAAATAAGTCAACATTATTGGTTTAGAACTTGACCTTAGAGATATGAGCAATGTGAAGTAATGATGAATCATTAATGAATAGCTATATTGTGAATGAATTGTCTTGGGGTTAATGCTGATGCTTACATGTATGTAAATTGTGACTGTATCTCGAGATGTGGATCAATGAACTGCAGCAGCAATTGCAGTTGTAGTTGTTCTTGTTGTTCTTGTTCTTGTTGCTGTTGCTTTCTTTGTTCCTCCTTCAACAAATTGATTAATTAGCTCGTTGCATAAATTAAACGCGAGTTGTGGTCGTTTAATTTATTAATTGATTCTTTGATATGCACACTTGACGATCCTTTTCTTTGCCTTTCTTTGCTTTGCTTTTCTTTTGTTTTCTTTTATTTTGACTTTAATTACATCAAAAATTCGACTTGCACTAATTGACGACACACAATATAACTGACAATTTCCGCAATGCAACTGTACGAGTAACGGCACTTTAGTTTAGTTCACTTTGCAATTGCTTGCAACTGTTACTTTTGGCTGTAACTGTTAAATGTGTTAATGTTATATTTCTTAATTCGTATTCGTTACTCGCCGCTAAACACAACCGCACAGAGCAGCGCGCAAATTTCAACTGATCCCCCAACGCATGACAAACTGCGAGTCAAAGCGATCGCTGCCGCTGTCGCTGTCGCTGCCTCTGCCGCTGCTCAGCGAAAGCTTTTGCAGTTGCGCACAAAAGCTTTTGCACGCACGTCAACGATGACAGCGACAGCGACGCAAGCGTTAACAGTTTAAGAGCTCTGTTAACGCTTAACAGCGGGGATTCCAATGCTGTCAAACCTGTTGCTGTTGCTGAAATAAAAGAAACTTAAAGCTGCGCTCTGTGAGGGAATCGCTTGTGTGAGTAATGCAAATTTCTTGGAATCCACAACATGTGTCATACGATTAACAGACGCACAGACAGCGACGGCAGCGTCAACACTTTTTGTTAACTTTGTTTAGCGCGCGCTTTGTTGCCCCCTTAGCTAATTTGCATATTTTTACAGTTTACAGTTTCCAGTTTACAGATCCCATTTGACACTTTACTGTCTGTCGACTGCTGTTTCTTGCAAATATCGTGCAATTTCCGTTGAATTTCTCACACACATGTGTGTGTGTTTGTGTGTGTGGGTGTGTCTAATGGGAAATCACTCGACTTTTAAGTTTATGAATGAATTCAAAATCGAATTATCGATTTGTTTTTGCTTTCGATTTGTGGTTTCTTATTTCTCAATGAATATTACTCATCTCTGTATAAGGTAAAGGTGTGCGTGTGTGTGTGTGTGTGTGTGTGTATGTGTGTTTACAAATAAGGCGTCATGAGACAATTAACACTTTGGTGGCACACGCCTTCTGGACAGACTCATAGATAGACTGAGAACTAACTGTAGAACATGTATATAATTTCAGGTTGAACATTAAATACACTGCCAAATATCAAACTATAAATTTTACATAAAAAAAGTTAATTTCACAAATTAACTTTATAATTTTAAGGTAACTGATAAATAGTCGGTTTGTTAAATCTAGATTTTAGTTCTTAATTTATTTATTTATTAAATTTTTTTGTAAAAGTAATTTTTCAAATTATTTGGAACTTTGATTTTAAATCATTTAAGTATATAAGGAGAAATTAATTTATAATTTTAAGGTAACTGATAAATAGTCGGTTTGTTAAATCAAGATTTTTGTTCTTAATTTTTTTATTTTTTTAAATATTTTGTCAACGTAATTATAGTTTTCAAAAGTTAGCAAGTTTTTACTAAAAATTGTATTGCTTAAAAAATGTAAAATAAGCTAAAATTTTAAATAAAATATAAAAATAAATAAAATATAAAAAATTATATATACAAAATGAAATATAAAATATTTATTTCTGTATAAGACTGGGAACCCTTTTGAACTAAAAATCTTGGATTGAAAACCTTAAAGCCTAAAGTTTTAATAAAAAAGAGAGAAAAACAATATATTTAGCACACAATATTTTACAAATATGAATATTATAGTTAATATATTGTGTATTGGCTATATCGACTTCTTAATAATATTACATTTAAAACTGTTAAGCTGGAAACGTTGATCTCACTATTATCACCTTAATTTTCCTAGAGACTAAAAGTATTTCCGTATTAATTAATATAAATTATAGGGTATTGAATTGATCGAATCATTGAATCGAATCATTTCCCTTGTTCTTACACTTTTTAGGCATCAAAGTTCAAAAGAACTATTTGTATGATTTTAGTCATGATTTGCTTAGCATTCTTATTAAATAAATGACCAAGTGTGTGTGTGTGTTTGTGTGTGTGTGTTTGTATTTGGCTTTTACCCCATTGCCTATTAGCATCAATTGTGCGCACAGATTTTAATGTCTGGGTTTATAGCTCGACTGAATCAAGTTGTGAGTCAACGAATGCCCCTCCCCCTTTTCCCTTTTTCCCTTTTTCTAGTAGGCACAGATGCTGGGCACGTGAAGTAAATTGCCCCATGTACCATATACTTAGTACAGTGGCTGCAAATTATATGCGCATATGTGTGAACAGTGGAAATTTACTGCACACTGTTGAATGTTAATGAAATGCCCACATGTGTGAAAATTTAATGTCAATCTTTATAGATTGCATTTCGAATACTGCAAATGGAAAACAGAAGTGCGAACAAAAGATGATGTTGAAGAAATTCTTTGAGAAAGAACTCAAGAAATGAGGAGCTGAAGAGCTGAGGAACTGAGGAACTGAGAAACTGAAACTGGTACTCGATCTCCCGCCTCTTTTTATGGCAATGACAACTTGCAGTTGTTTTTTGTTTTTGTTTCTTTTCAGTCCCATCGAACTTGCAGCTTCCCTTGTTGCATTTATCTCCTTCTCCCTTGCTCCCTTTCTCCCCCTCTTTGACAAGAACAATGAAATATTTATGAGTTTCTTTCTCATTCCGACTTTTGTTGTGCTTTAATATCAACTATTTATTGTACGTATTTATAGATTTGTGTTCAGTTTATGGTAGAACTGGCCACCAACCAACGGTTCATTGCCATTGGCAATGAGAACTGCCAACAGTCCAGAGAAATGAAGCTCACAGAACGCGGCTAAAAACTCACAATCAGTTCCAAACAAATTGCAAAATAATAACCATATTTTTTATGATCATTATGATATAATAGTAATTGTCGACTGTAGGTATTATATGTATATTTCAAACTGATTCTTAACGCAATCACGTCACGGTCAGTTCGGCCATTCACATATTGTTTGTTTGTTATTGACATTTGTATTTGTATTTGTATCTGTGAATTTAAATTTGAATTTGAATTAGAATTTTTACACAATATGCCTACGTGCTGCATTTGTTAATGCTGAAAGAACAATCGGCACCCCAAATGCCACTCACTTTATAATGTAATGAATGCAATCAAAACTGCAGCATTCAACACACAAATGAATGCACATTAGTGATAGGTATTAGCCATGATTAGATCAAGCAGGAAATATGTACGTGGAACTAAACAACAGTCGATGAACAATATGTACATAGATGAAAAGAGTTTTAATCGATTTGAATGCGAGTAGAGAAGCAGACAATATGATCTAAGTTTGACCGGGAAATAATAATAAATAATAATAATAAAAAAATAAAAAGATGAAAATAAATTGAGAGAATTTTTGTTTTTCGCTTCGCGCAGAGATGTACAGTTGTAAAAGTTCCTTTCAAGACATCAATAACTTTACTAATTTTTAATACTTGTAATATTACTAACTATTACTACTAATACTTTTTGATCTGATGTGGTTTTTCTGGGCTTTTCCCAATCCTTGCCATGAATGTTGAATTATTTTATAATTTTTATTACCCCCAAATTTTAATTTTAATTTGTTAATTTTCAATTTATTTTTAGCTTCAACGAAAACTTTTATTAACATTTTATCTTTTCAGCAAAAATTATAATATAAATACAAATATTTAATTTAATTTTTACATTAATTAACTAATACTTTAATTTTTACTTTATTTGTCAAGTGCTCTTAGTTGACATTAAATAAATAAATAAATAAATACGCTGAGATATCTATTTTATGGATTTTTCGATAAAAACAAATTATAAAATAATAAGAGAGTAAAATATAATTTGATTTAAGTTCGACTTTGAAATTCATAATTAGAAACGATAAGAGATTTTATTTTGACTTTAAAACAAGGCTTTATTAATTATAATATAATATGTAAAATGTTTGAACTAAACAACTAGAACGTTGTTGTTAACTTTCCAGTAAGATTGAAGAGAACTGGAATTTAATAAACCTTTAGCTTGTCAATTTACATTTAAAAAGTGTTTTTTTTTGCAAATTGATTTGATCAAAAATCTATTTATTTACATCAACTTTAAACAGTTATGCCTCAATATGAATTACAATATCAAGTAATTTTTTTCCGTTTAATATATATCTCAGTCACTACTTAAAAATATTAAAAGAAAGGGTATATTTGCAGTCCATCTGATTAAAGATCTTTAAATATTATCAGCATTCAGCAATTTATGTGTACATATTTTTGGCTTAATATATGGTCTATTCATCTTCTTTCAAACAGATATCTGAGTCACTTTTAAGCCATAATATGCTAATATTTATATCGGGGATGGGGCAATGACTCATCAGGTTGAACTTACCACAGATTGTTGAATGTTGAATGCGGAATGTTGCAATAATGACAATTGTAATAATATTTCTTATGTTGTTGTTGTTGTTTATAGTCTGCTGATAAGAATCAGCGCAAATATTGCACACACACACACACACATACACACTTTGCTCTGATTGTTGTTGTTACTGTTGTTGTTGTTGTTGGATCTTATCAGAGAGCCACAAGAGATTGGCCAGTGTCTGATTAGATGAAGTTGTCGCGATTCAACTTCGTTGATAAGTCTAGAATTAGGCACAAGGTGAACTTGAATCTTAACTAACTAAGTTAACTGATTGTTAATATTACTAACTAACTAATATGTTGCTTAGTTCAGCTGGCAGTTTTCTAACATAAATATATTTATATATCACTTGGCCAGGTAACTTCTATTAAGAGTACTATGGATACTACGAGCTCTACTCTCAGGTGGGTGAGCAACAAATCAAATCGAGTTCGAATCCGAATTCGTATTCGAATCAAATGAAGCGACGTCGTTGGATTACGCGAACCGTTTCATAGCACGTTCCGTGTGCGACTCCCGTTTGTTGTTTTCCCACTGCCACCGCGTTGACTTCTCTGTTCTCTCTCTCCTCCTCTCTTTCTCTCCTCACTCTCTCTCTCTCTCTCTCTGTTGGTCTGTTGCTGATTCGTGGTGGCCTGGCCAAGCTAAATTACTCGTACATATTCGCTGTTAACTTGTCTTTATGGCGTTTCTTTGGCGCGACAAAGCCGGCGACGAGAAGACGTTCGTCTCTCTCTCTCTCTTTCACTCCCCCTCTTTCTCTCTTTGCGTGTGTGTGTATGTGTGATATGAATTCTAATGGTTCGAGTATTACCTATTACCTGGCCTAGCTGTACATATACACACATACATATGTCTTGACTTTGTGCCCGCATTTGAAGTTCTTCCTAAAGAGTTTTTGAATTTTTGCATCAGATTTGTTACCAACTTACATGAAATTTTGATACTGTCCTTACTATAGATGCATTCTGATTTTTTTGACCTTATTTTGGCATATTGTTTGAATCTAAATTTCGGTAATTGCGGTATTAAATTTTTTATGCTTGCATTTAAGAATATTCGGTATTTAATTTATGCTAAAAGCGGGCTTAAGGCAGGAATAGTTAAAAAATATATATAAAAAAATAAAAAATATATACAGGGGTGCCACAAAAATCGGTTTCGCTTGAATTTCAATTAAATTTGTATAAATTTCGGTAAAGCGAAAGCGATTTCTGTGGCACCCCTGATGTATTTAATATTTATTTATTGTTCCCTTGCTTGTGTTCTGACAATAGTAAAGTTTTTAATGATTCGATATTAAAAAATATACAATTTCAAAATTTTCTTGTAGTATATAGTGCAATTTACATAAAAAATAAGTACTATATTTTACAGGGGTGCCATAGAAATCGCTTTCATACAAATTTAGGTGAAATTCAAGCGAAAGCGATTTCTGTGGCACACCCGATAGTCTGATTGTTAGAGTATACAAAGTGCGCTATGATTAATTGTGTTTTGTTTTTTGCTGTTCTATTTATTATTATAGTTCAGGCAGCATTTGGAACGGGCGCGATTCAGGCGTCGTCGCTTGTCGAGTCACGCGACTAACAATAAGCATAAAATACAACTACAAACACACACACACACACACACATACACACACACACAGACACACATCCACACTCGTATGTATATACAAAGTCAAAGTGGTTGCTTTTCATAGGAATAACTAAATAGAGAATAATTTCCTGCCACTTTTGTGTGTGGTCAAATTGGCCACAGGCATAGAAAATGTTAGCATTGTGTTGCCCTGGACTCGATTCAAGCAACAGGCCATAACAAATGTTGTAAGCAACACGAATACGAGTCTGAGTACGAGTATGAATACCATTGTGAGTATGAGTATGAGTACGAGTTCGAGTACTTACCACGAAAGTTGCAAACGATATTCAAATGTCAGGAAGTCCTCTTCAATCAATTGCTTTGTTAACAGCGTGCGACTGTTAAGTGAGCAGAGCGTGTTAACAGTCTATTAGCAGTCTGTTATCAGGCTGTTGTTTCGATGATTCACTCAATAAACACCTGAAGCAGCAGCTCTCTAATGAACAATAAAAGCGTCTTTTTATTTGTTTTATTTTTTATTTACTTTCTGCTTGTTTTTTTATTATTTTTAAATTTTTATTAATGTTTTTATTTGCTGCCGGAAATGGCACACTATACAATTATTGCACTTTTAAAACACGTATTTGATTTTTAACAATTTATGTTGTTATTGATTTCGTTGCCTTTTTCTCAAGCTGCGCGCACTGCACCTCAAAAGTGTCGAGAATTGAGTTTCTCAGTTTCTCAGTTTCAGTTTCACGCGTTTGCAACTAGACTGAAGCTGTTGCCGCTGCGCTTAGATACTTTTATATGGCTGGGATCAACGACGATCAGACATTTTGTTTGACTGTCTGTCTGTCTGTCTGTCTGACTGACTGACGTCGCTGTCGCTGTCGATGTCGACGTCCTTCCCTGTCAGACGGATTCCTCGCTCAATGTGTCGAGCTTCTTCCTCATTTGTTTTGGCAATGTATGCAAAACAACAACAACAAATACAACAACAAACAATGCTTGACAATTGAGATTAGTTTATGGCCTCTCATCTGCTCCAGTTCACAGTTGAACTCCCAGTTGACTCATCATCATCATCATCCAATGTGACGCACTTGTCGATAAGAAATGGATCCATCCCCGCTTAAAGCGAAATCAAACCACAATGTGTTGGTATTGGTAGTATCTTTGAAGTTCAAGAGCTGAATCATTTGATATGCATTCCGCTCCAAGTCTGATCCAAGCTAAATTTCATTTTATATTGTTCTTATGTTTTGATTTATACGCACTCAAACGTGCAGGAATTTGTCTCTTTCTTCCTTGTCGCTTTTAATGCCGCCTTTGTATTTCATTTATAAGCAAATTTTTATATTACAAAAATATATTCAAGAAACCAACAAATCAACAAATAAACCAAGCATTTTAGTTGAAAACAATATGGCCAGGAAGTGTTGTTCAGACAGAGATAGAGAGAGAGAGAAAGAAACACGCCTTAAACCGAATGTAATTTAGGCTTTTGTCTGTATAAAAAAAAGACTCAAGGAAATGTCTAACAATGATTAAATTAATGATAATAATTAGCATATGGAATCAGTTTTTAATATAAAATTGGGAGTTTTATATGCATATTCGGTAGCATACTTTTTGGCGGTTAGCGGTGGTATTTATTACCATTTTTATTTATTTAGGAACTTATTTATACTAAAATAAGGATCGAAAAATATTACTCAGAATACGAAAATTAAAAAAAATAAATAAAAATTCCAAAATTAGGAATCGAAAAATTAGGAATCCCAAATTAAGATCCCGAAGTTAGGAATCCAAAATTAGGAAAACAAAAATTGGGAAAACAAAATTTAGTAAAGGCCGAAATCAAAAATATTTGATTAAAAACGCGCGATTTTTAATAAAATATTTTTAATTTTGGCTTTTTCCTATTAGCAAAAAGACAACATTTAATTTTTGTGTTCATATGTTTATATTTTTCAAGTTTTTCAACAAAAAACAACCAACTGTTCTGGAACAGAGCTTTTTAAAGAATGACAGGAAAACCAAAGATACTTTTCTCAATTATTTTTGTCCTAATATTTGGACTCTGAATATTTTTCTTAATTGAAATTGCTAATTTATGATTCCTCATTTTTTCTTCCCAAATTTAGATTCTAAAAATTGTATTCTTTTTTTTTCAACTTTTTAAAATTCCTTAGAAAAGTTTCGGAATTCGTATGAGGTACCCAAATAATAGGGAATGTTGTAGTCTCTCATATTTTTGGTCTATGTTTAAATACAGTTATTATGTATTTCTAATCGGTTGCATTTCGTTTTGTTCCTCATTAGCATATTTTAGCTATTATATATAAATAGCCAGATCAATCAGGTTCCGCACATTTAACTCTAATCATATATAAAATATGTCTTTTTTTTGTTCAATACCTTCATCAGTTCGTTTTGTGACTCTGGAATCATGAGATCGTTAATTTGGCTGCTCTTTGGCTTATTCGCTTTATATTCCTGTGTAATTGAGTTTGTTCCCAAATAAATCAGTCTAATATTTATACCGATTACTTAATCTTCCAACAGGTGATGGCCAGATTCGAGTTTACCAAGCTCAACATTAAGATTATGGATGATAACTTTGCCATCGTTGAAAAAAATCATTTGCAGGCCGTGAATCGCAGTCTTAAATTATTCGACCTGCGCATAAAATTATTACAGCTGCCCGTAACCAATGTCAAGGTAAAGAAAATTATATATTTTTAAATTTAATATGGTTTTTAACTTCTATTTGTTTAGGTAAGTTGGGTTCTGCTTAAGCGTAGCAATGGATATTTGCCATACAGTCAAAACTTTACCGTGGATGTTTGTCAATTTTTCAAGAATGGCAAAAATTTGGTTACCCACTTTATATTCAGTTTCTTCAAGGATTATACAAACTACAATCATTCATGTCCCTACAATGTAAGTGGGCGACCTTTAGATTATCCAAAAATTTTAATACTTGATTATTTGTTTACAGCATGATATTATATTTGAAAAATTTCCGACATATTCCACCAGAGCAATGACTTTGCTGCCCTTGCCAGGAGGAGATTATGCAGTTCATTCTACTTGGTATACGGATGGGAAACTGCGGGTCGAGTCCAGAGTACACTTTACTCTGTCCTAATTTCGAGTTATTAATACATAAACTCTTATATTTGATATTAATCAATAAAGTAATAAAATGGATATTTGATTTCAATATTTGTTAAAAATTGATTTTTTATACATAATGTCATTCATTGTGACTAGCGCTTTTATCCTAAAAAACCCATACAAATTGAACAATTTCTTTAATTTTAATTTTTAATTATATTTTTTTCCACACTATAGATAAAATATATGATTATATTGGAAACGATTGATTATTTTATCACTCAGTTTAAAAATACATTGATTAAAATAGAACAATTAATTTTTATATTTATTTATTTTATTTATTATTTTTAAAAACAAAATATTTAATCGTTACGGTCTCTGCTTATAATGGTTGGATACAACCTTCAAGTCGAATATATTGAGCATTAAAAATTTGAATCTGTGCTTTAAATTTTATCGGGTGTGCTACAGAAATCTCTTTCACTTGAATTTTACGTAAATTTGTATGAAAGAGATTTCTGTAGTACACCCGTATATGTTTAATGTTTAAATGTCAAGTTTAATATTAAAGAAATTGATCAAATTTTATTATAATTACTTTGAATTACATAATTTTGTTTTCCTTAGTGTATCAAGTTGTTAAGATATTGACTTTAACTTTTATTTTTGATTTTTAAAATAAAAGTTACGGAATAACTCTTATTTGTAACTTTTAAAATAAAAATCAGAATGAACTCTTATTTTTTATTTATATTGAAAAAATCAGAACTAAGTGATATTTCACAACTATTAATTAAAAATGGAGTTTTATTTTTTTTATTTTTAGCACATTAAATAAATATTAAAAATAAGAATTAATATTGATTTATGTATATCTTAAAAATGGAATAGAAGTTTTTGGCTGATTTCTCGATAGCTTCGACTGAAATAGGAATTTTGGTGTATACCATTTTACTGTAGCATACATATATCCTTCACATTCATTTTTTTAATTGAAATTAGCATTTATAACTCTTATATGCAGTTCCTGGTATCAACTGTTGATAATAATATATAATTTAAGTTTAAGTTAATAGAGCTGAATCACTTATTTGCCGTTACCTTTAGCTGACCTTGATCAGCAGTCATCGAAGTTAATTAACGGCATACAAATAAAGGTGTCTCTGTCTCAGTTAAGAGCGAGTATCTGCCTTATATGTGAGATGGCTTTAACCTTGACTCTTCTGCGTGTCTGAGCCACCTTTGTCTGGCCTGGATGACTTATCTCTTGGAGTGCTGTGAAACGTGTTGTGGTCGTAGGACACGCTTTGATGCATCATGGGATAACACTTATATATACAAACATATATGGTAACAATAACAAACCCTTTTTAATACAAGTCACAAATAATTCATATGCTATATATAAAATAAATAATAATATAATACTATATATAAAATAAAGAGTGACAGTGTCTCGTAATCGTCTTCGCATTCCCAGAAATGTCTTGAGTAATGCTTTCGCCGAAACTGAAGAAACTGAAGAAACCAGACGGCAAATGAATAAACAAAGTTTTTTTGGGGGAAATTAATAAAAAAATTAATGCCAGTTGCTGGATTTTCACTTATGAGACACTCATTGGATCAGTTCTTGGATGGGATATGAGTCGATGCTTGATTGACAGACAGGACAGTCAGACAGACAGACAGACAGTCTTGAGTCTGATATGCGAATGTGCACAACATTGAAGCGCAGTCAAATCGACTTGACAGCGAACTTAAAACAGACGCGAATTTCATGTCGATGTCGTTGTCAATGTTGATGTTGACCCTCCACGGCGACCAGACCTGTCACTTAGCACCAAATGAAATAATAAAACATTAACCAAATTCAATATAAACAAACACATGCAATTGAATATGCATTCAGCATTCAGAATACCCCTAATATATTCTCAACACACAGCATCATCTGCTGCATCCCAATCGTCAATTATTCAAATACTTTTACGACTTACGACTCAACTTTCTTCACACTCCGTGCTGACTGAATGCTGATAACAACACAACATCTGCCACGAGTTAAGCCAATTTGGCTAATTAGCCAAGTTACTTATGCAGTTGTACACTTTGGCTGAAACGTACTTTTCGCTTCATCATTTAAATATGTCGATTGTTAGTGGTTAATAGGAATTGCAAAACAATTCTTAACGTGTTTACTCATTAATAAGTGTACCTACATATTTATTATTGGCACCAGTTGAAGGCATTACGTCAATATCTATAGCTAAATTAATCAAATGGCAACAATGATAAATCGAGACTAGTTTAATGATTTAAGAACAATATTGAAAAATAAATATTATTTGAGTAAAATGTATATAATTTGAATGTTGAATGAATTTAGAGACCAAACCTAGATCATAAGTATAAATAAGTATAAATTTTAAAAATTAATAAGTAAAAAAATTGTATGATAAAAAAAAATTACATGCCCCGGGTGAGGCTCGAACTCACGACCTTAAGATTATGAGACTTACGCGCTGCCAACTGCGCCACCGAGGCCTTGTGAAACTGTGTAAAATATGATCATATGGATTCTTTTCCTATCTAAATATATTAGGACATACAGTGGCTCACAGCTTATTTCAACCAGCATGAAAAGCAACTTTAATCAAAAGCTTCAATTACAACTAACTAAAATACAAACCTAATCAACAGTAATTAAAGAAAACTGAAGTTATATCAACTTATAATTTTAATATATTGAAAATTACTTGAAAATTTTTGAGTTTTTGTAAAATTTGACTTTTCAATTTTTTTCATCAATTTAAAAAAAAAATTGTTTTGATGCGAAAAAGTTCTTCAAACAATTCTAATAGTAACTGCAAAAGAATTTTTTCAAAAATCTCTTCGCTTTTATTTTTTATAATTATTTGAATACTGCAAAAAATGACTTTTTGGTATAAAACGGAGGAAAATGGGGTAAAAATAGTAATTTATTGCAGTTTTAAAAAAAATTAAAAAAAAAAATAGCGAAAAGATTTTTGAAAAAAATTATTTTGCAGTTACTATTAGAATTGTTTGAAGAATTTTTTTGCATCAAAACATTTTTTTTTTAAATGGAGAAAAAAAGTTTTAAAATAGACCTTTACAAGAATTCAAAATTTTCAATGGGTACTTAATGGGTTAAGAAAAGTTTTATATCATTCAAACGGAATTGAAATAATCTTTCCATTGATCCCAAAATGTACATGAAGTAGGTTCAAATTCCGAGAAGATTTAACTTTAAATGTTGTCAAAATAAATATGCCGACTAGTGTGCATATAATTGCATCTATTATACGATTATGTAAAAATTTGAGATATAGCTGTACATTTTTGAAAAAGAAAATAGTTCCCCTTTGCTTAAAAATCGAAATCTGTAGACAAAACTTATTTAGTCGAAATTAATTAAATTTCCCTGCAGAACATTTCTTCTAATTTTTAATTAATTAACCAACTAATAAAATTCAAATCTAATCGATTCCTTAAAATCTTTTTTCCAATTGTTGACTCAAGCAGATTTCAAAAAAGAAAAAGGAATGTTAACGGCTAGAGAATTTTCACGTCATAAGCGCATTTGTAATATAAAATTTGATGGTCTTATAAATATGGAATTAATAATTTCGTCTGGTTTTTAGAATTGCAAACACGTTCGCTGGGCAATGAACGCACGAGCTTGAGCCAAAAGTGCTTTGGACTGAAAATTCCGATTCTGATTCTGATTCTGAAATTTGCGTTTGGCAATCAAAACATATCAAAAATTTTTGACCAAATGGGAGAAACGAAAGAGAGGGAGGGAGGGGATTTGACTCGCTTATTGAATCCGAAACGCTGGAAATAAACATAAACAGAAATGTGAATTGCAGATGTGGCATAACAACAACAGAACAGGAAAGAGAGAGAAGGAGAGAGGAGGAGAGAAGGAGTTGGGAGAGTGAAAACCACAGGCCACATGCTATTTGCATTTGTCAAACAAACTCGCAAATGGATGTTGGTAGTAAAAAATGTGTTGAAAACACAAATAACAAAAGTCGAGTTGCAGTTTTTCGGACTTTGGAGTTAGGTGAACTTTTATTGTTGTTGTCCCCACAGAGTTTATTGTGTGGAGTTCTTTGAACTCCCCTCGTTGGTACACCTGCCAAATTCCGCATGACATTATTTTGGATTGCATTTGGAATTGCATTTGCTTTCATTTCTCCACTTTAATATGCCAAGCAGCTTGAATGGTAAAAAAGATCAAAACAGTTTAAGATGATGCTGCTCCCTTTGGGCCATAACTTTCAATTGTTGCAGCACTTGTTCCTGGTTCATGTCGACTGTTTAAATGTTTATTTGGTTGATTTTATTTAATTGCACTCGCTGGCAATAACAGTGAGTGATATTGCGCATACGCCGCGTACTGCAAGTGCCATCATAACTTTTATTTTTTTCTTATTTTTTTTGGTTGCTTTTCATCTGTTTATATATTTTATTTCTTCTGTTTTCGGGGCTGGTTCTTCTTGTCTTATTATTCTGCTTTTTTGTTGACATGCCTGTCACGTTTCCGACGCCGCAGCACGTATTAATGAGCAATGTCCCAATGTCCCCAGCCCCGCCCTCAATCCATAAACTCGACTCGACTCTGCTCTGTTCCTGTCCTCTCTCGCTGCCAATTGTTGCAGATATAATATATATAGTATATGTATTTCACTCAGGTCGTTGTGTAGACAACAGTTATGGCATTTAATGGTTAAAACATGCAGCAGTCATCGGCATACCCTGTACTACAGCCAAGCAGCTGGCAAGCTTGACTTTAGAGTTAAAGATGAACAACATTTTTTATCCAAAAGATTATTTGATTTAATAAAATCAAATAAATTTATTAAGTAATAAAATTTAATGAATCAAAGAATTTTTTATTTATTCAAATAAAATATCTTTATAAAATAAATTTCAATATTATTTCTTTTAGGCCGCCAGCATACCCTGTAAGTCCTGCAGCATAACCTGTATATGAGTATGTGAAATCTTATATAGCTTCCTAATTTCTTTCTTTGCCTAAAATATATATATTCTTCTTCTCTAATACATTTAAAAATACATCATACCCTGTAATTTTACTAAAGAAGAAATAACTTTTTTCAATTTCTTCTTATGTTTTATCCATATAATTTCCCAAGTTCTTTCTTTGCCTAGAGTATATATTTTTTCTTTCTGTATAAATATAGGACAACAGCATTCCCTGTAATATCACTAAGTAGTTGCCCTGCTCGACTGGATAATTAAATTAGAATATTTTCATGCTTTTAATTTATAGCTATTTTCTTGTACTTTAGCTCACCAGCATACCCTGTAAAGCAACTAAACAAGAGGCATGCTCGACTAGGCAACTAATGGAGAGCTTTTGCATTACCATAGAATTTTCAAATACTCTTTCCTTGCATAAATCCCACTTTCTTACATTCGTTACTATTTTTTATATAATCTCAACATACCCTGTAAATCACAAAAAAAGAAGGGTCTACTTTCCATTGAAGTTATCTATTTTTATTATTTTTTATCTCTTTCCTTGCTAATTTTTATAGGGTATCTCACAGTCTTAACATACCCTGTTAATGCAAAAAAATATGGCGTTTACCTTCCACTGAAGTTATCTATATGGTTTAGATTGTTTCTCTTTCCTTACTACTTTTTATAGGGTATATCTCAGTCGTGCACGTAACCAACACTCTTAGGTTGCTTCAGTTGTTTCAGTGGCTCCTCGGGAAGCGCTGTAAGCAAAAACAAACAATCAAATTCAAGTGCGTTATGCACTTCAGAGGCTCCATTGTCCATTGCCAAGAGCGTTTTGCGTGGGCGAGTCACAATCCTCCAATGCTCAAGGGTATTCCAACTTCCGCAACTGCCACACCCTCAGCCAGAGTCACTCTCATTATCATTAACATTGTCATTATTAGTATAGTTAAATACAAGTTTATTAATTGCAAACACTACCAAATTGCAGCCTCTCTGTTAATGTTAATGTTAATTTTAATATTATTGTAAGCTACTTGAAACGTGAGTTGCACATGTGAAAACCGCTTGATTAAATGCACATTGATTGTCCAGTTGAACTTGGACTTGGACTTGGAATCGAACGTAGATCAATAGCCGAAAAAGTTGAAGCCACAGAGCAGCTTGTCCGGTCGACGTATACGCAATATGCCAAACTGAAAGACGGACATGTCATCGGCCACATTCATGTCCAGAGCCATCAACTTCTCGGCGGCCAACGGATGCCAAGAGCCAAAAGTGCACGCGGAATTCATCTAAAATGTTTTCTTAATTCAGTCAGATGTCAAACTCAATTAGTTTTCTATGTTTTCCAAACAAACCTCTTTGCTGTAGTAATGACATCGCCCGTTGAGACGCGTTGAGGGCACATACTCCACAAAGTCCACCTGGGGGCAATGGGGCAACAACAGCGCTAAACCTGTCGAAAATAAAGAAAAAGAAAAGATTGAATTGCAAATTAAATTAATTAACGCTTTAATTCTATTAAATCATTTTTTAAATGTTGTTAGCCCCTCGTGTCCCATTTTAAACAAAAAACAGAAATTATATTCGGAAAATAGGAATTTAATTAATTTAAGGCTTTCTTCAATTATTAAGTTTCGCCATTATTTGAGACTTTGAAAATTTTAATTCAAATTTTGAATTTTAATTCAAAACTAAAAATGTTTGTTTAAAAAATATCAAAGGAACAGAAAAAACTTTTTCTTTAATTTTCTGTATTTTTCTGCAAAAGATTTTTAAGCTTAGAAATAAAATATAAAAATAAATGTTTGTAAATATAGAAATTAGTATTTTTATCATTATGGAAAAAGAATTAAAAATTTGTACGTTTCGCCATTATTCGAGACAATAAAATTACTCAAGATTACGAACTTTTTCTCAAATACTTGTTTAAAAAATATCAAAGACAGAGAAAAGTAGAGGAAAAATTCTGATAGGAAAGTTACTTTTTCTTTTATTTTCTGTATTTTTCTGAAAAAGATTTTTAAGCTTAGAAATAAAATATTAAAAATGAATTTTTGTAAATATAGAAATTAGTAATAATTATATCATTATCATTATTTTAGATTTTTAAATAATATGATTTATTTTATCAACTTTAAAGGTCTGAAAAATCAAGTAATAATTAAATCAATTGAGAAAAAAAATTGGTTTTTGAGAATCAAACTAAAAGAAAGAGAAAAGTAGAAAAGAAATCCTGATGGGAAAGGCATTTTTTCTTTTACTTTTCAGTATTTTTCTCACAAAGATTCTTAAGTCTAGAAATAAAATATTAAAACGAATTTTTGTAAATATAGAAATTTTGGTAATTTTATCATTAAGGAAAAGCATAAAAAATAAATAATAATTTTATCATTATTTAGATTTAGTAAAAACAATTTTATTTTCTTTAAACAATTTTAAAGTTCTGATAAATCTGGGAAAAATTAAATTAATTGAGAAAATAAAATTAGTTTTTATGAATCAAACTAACTTTAATAAATTCATTTCGTCAACTGAATTTAGATGAAAATTAATAAATAAATCAATAAATAAATAAATAAATAAATAAATAAATAAATAAATAAATAAATAAATAAATAAATAAATAAATAAATAAATAAATAAATAAATAAATAAATAAATAAATAAATAAATAAATAAATAAATAAATAAATAAGTAAATAAATAAATAAATAAATAAATAAACGTATATCAACCTGAAGCTTAAATGTTTTTCAAAGCTCATTTACTCTGTCTCACCTATAAAACCGGAACTGGGCGGATTACGGCGTATGGCGCGATTGCCCGCAAACATTTGCAGACTCTGCCACAGACGCCACACGGAATGCGGATCGATGAGGAAGGCGCGTGACTTGGGATAACGTCGCCTGTAGATCTCGTAGTTGGTGAAGAGATCGTAGTCCGCCGTGGTCAGCCAATCCTCGAGAGTGCCGTTATAGCGGCCCGGATCCCAGGCGGCAATTGTGACATTGCGAAAAATGGGCGCATGTGCGAAATCGAACTCGGGCTTGGTAACCACCTGGAAATAATGCAAATCAAGCAATGATTGATGATTGACAGTTGATTGGCAATTGGGGATTAGGAATTGCAGTGAGCGGAACTGCAGTTGGATTAACATACTTGGGAATTCACGACACGTATTGTGGTTTTGCTGCCAACATCCACTTCGTGTCCTCGGGTTGGCGCGTGATTGAATCGCATGACGATGTCGTGAGTATCTAACGGAAAGTGGAAAGTGCAAGCAATAATTGTTGAGCTCTTCCGCATATCCTTCTCTCTCTCTGTCTCTCTCACCTATAAAGCGTCCCAACTTCGAACCCGCCAAGGAACCAGCACTCGAGACAATTGCACAAGTCTTGATGTTCTTGGCATCCCGAAAGAGTTTCTGCCGTGGAAAGAGTCGACCGAAGGGCAGCTTGTTGAAGGGCGCATCCTTGCGGCGCAGGACACGCACGCCCGCCTCCATCACCAGGCAGGTGGAGGGATAATACTGCTCCTCGAAGCTGTCCCCAAACACGGGCTTATAGTCCACATTGTAATGATTGGATTCGTTGAGCGATTCCCTTATCGAACGCTCAAAGACCTGCACAATGCGCTGACGGAAGGACGCCGTCTTGTTGTGACACTGCTCCGCATACTTGTCGTGGCACTGATACAACTTCGGACTGAGCGTCAGCTTCGTGTTCTTGGAGACCTTCAGGCGCGGATGCGGCGCAAGCTTGGAGGAGTTGATCGCCGGACTCTCGCGACTCTCCACAATGAACTTCTCATTGGGATTCCAGCGATTGTGAAAAACGCTGCGAGGCAGACGCTTTGCAGCGACACCTTCTGTTTCTAATACAAGTAGAAGTGGGAGTAGTAGTGTGAGTAGAAGAGCGGATAGAAGTGTGTGTATAAGTATAAATATAAATGTGTGCATATTGTAAGTATAAGTTCGAGTAGAAGTGTGAGTAGAAGTGTGAGTAAAAGTGTGAGTATAAGTGTGAGTATAAGTGTGAGTATAAGTGTGAGTATAAGTGTGAATATAAGTCTAAGTAGAAGTGTGAGTAGAAAATCGAGTATAAGTGTGAGCATAAGTGTGAGTATAAGTATGGGTATAAGTGTGAGTATAAGTGTAAGGATAAGTGTAAGTATAAGTGTGAGTATAAGTGTAAGTATAAGTGTGAGTATAAGTGTGAGTATAAGTGTGAGTATAAGTGTTAATATAAGTGTGATTATAAGTGTGAGTATAAGTATGATTATAAGTGCGAGTATAAGTGTGAATAAGTATGAGTATAAGTATGTGTAGAAGTCTGGGTAGACATGTGAGTAGATGTTTGAGTATAGGTGTGAGTAAACGTATGAGTATAAGTGTGAGTATAAGTGTGAGTATAAGTGTGAGTATAAGTATGAGTATAAGTGTGAGTATAAGTGTGAGCATAAGTGTGAGTAGAGGTGAAAGAAAAAGTGTGAGTAGAAGTGAGAGTTAGAGTATAAGTGTGAGCAGAAGTGTTATTATAAGTGTGTGGGAAAGAGTAGAAGTCTGAGTGAAAGTGTGAGTTGGATGTGGGTAGTTAAAGTCTTGGTAGAAGTGTGAGTAAATGTAAAAAAATATACATAAGTGCAAGTGTGACAGTGAAGTGTAAGTTAAAGAGTCGAAGTCTTAGTAGAAGTGACAGTAACATTACAAATTCTTTTAGAAGTGTGAGGAATAGTCAAAGTAGAACTGTACATTGAAATTCCAGTTGAAATATCTGTAGCAGTATGCGTAGAAATGTGAGAGGAAGAGTATAAGTGTGCACAGAAATGTGCTTAGAAACCTAACTAGTAGTGTAAATAGAAGTATGCCCAGTGTTCTCACACTCTCCCTTTCCCACACGCACATATGTATGTATGTTTATACCTACCACTGCGCGTCTCGACTGACGCGTTATTCACCACAGTGCGAGTCGCCTTTGCGTTGGGTTCGCGTATTCGCTGAGCTTTTGCCGCTGTCGACGGCGGCGTCGTCGTCGCTTTATCGTCAATTTGTTTTTGTAGCTGCGGCTGCTGCTGTTGTTGCTCTTGTTGTTGTTGTTGTTGCTGCGTTTGAATTATTAATGCGCTGAGGATAAGTGCGCTGATTAAGGTTGCTGCCGGCAATTTTGCCCTCTTGCCCCGTTTAACTTGCAGCATTTTTAAATCACTTCATTTTCCGCGCATTCTGTTCAAATGAAATTTCAGTCACGTTTCCAGCTGCTCAGATACATTTGTATCTGCAAGTGAGTTTTTTATCTGCTGCTCAGTTAATGGCCAGCCATTTATCAAGAATTGTTTAAGACAATTAATTATTTATTAATGAGCGCAAAAACGGTTGCCTGCGAACTGATATAGGAGTATTGAGGGATTTTATCTTTTAAGAGCTGTAGTTTAAAGGAAAAGGTTTAGGATATTATATAAAAAGTTATACGATTAATTACATCTTATATAACTCTAAAGCCCGTTTTCCAAAGTCCTTGTTAAAAATATACTTCAACGTAAAATGTAAAAAAATGATTTATAATCTTTAAGCTATATCTACATTGAATACATTTACAAAATTGAGCCCCAATCTAAAGTCCAAATAAGCTATTTAAACTTTTCCAGAAATAAATAATTAGTCTCTGAGTCTTGCATAAAATACTAAAGAATATTTAAAACTATCATAAATTAATCGGAACTGTAGCTGAACTCTAAACTTCAACTAAACTTTCTTGCTGCTTAAATTAATTTAGAAAACAAATTGTTACAGCTTGTAGCACTCAGAAAACTTTAGAAAAGTTAAGCAGTTGTGAGTTTGTAAAATACTTACGCGTACTTATACCTTTAACTAAGTTAAGCCCGTTTAAAAATGCATTTACATATATTAATAATGTCGTGCTGTAAGAAAAGAGTTGGGTTCAAATTAAGTTCTGTGCCAATTTTCATTAAATTTGACCTTTTGGCCCCGAGGACTATTCGCATTTTTGTTGCACGCTAAAATAAACAACCCAAATAAAGTATATAGTACAAATCCGTGTTGGCTGTCAATTCCAAAAATTGGCCATAATTAGCGTGCATAGATGATCAGCGGAGATGACATGGCCAAAAATGTTGTCATGTTTTGTAATTTGTAATTAGTTTTTGCACACGTTTGTATTTTGTATTTTTGGCACACAATCATTTTTTAGCCCCCCGGAAAGTATGCAAAACAAACCGCAAATTCAACCGCAGCGTTTGCTGTACAAAAAAGTGAAACTGTGGACCAGGTTGACCGTCAGCTCGTTAACGTTAACGTTTATCCGTGTTGCCGTGTGCAAATATTTGGACAGCACAACACACAACACACACACTCAACACACACACACACACACCGTTGAAATGCGTACGCGAACACTCGCACTTGGACTTGGATTCGAGGCACGCAATTGTAGCAGGTAGCAAGTGGCAGGTGGCAGGTGGCAGGTGGCAAGCCGCTTTATCCGCAGCACGAACTTTCCCTTTCGCGAGTTGAAACGAATCTGAAACGAATTCTGCTGCCGCCTCGACAACCTGAAGCAGGACACTTCGGACTTTGAACTTCGGCCAAACAAACGACCGAAATTCCGAGCGACATCGGAACTTGCCGCCGTTTCGCCTCCTTCTGGCCAATATTAAACCGCTTGCTCTGCTTCTTCTACGCAGCATTAAGCAAGAAAACAGCAAAGTGAAAGTGAAAGCAAAGTTTGCGCTTTTCACATATTTTTCGCATTCGGGTCAAAGCGACTTATGGCTTAATGACACCGACTAAAACTGGAGCATTTGATTAATCCTGCGAGAGTCACAACTAACAGCTTAAATACTTAAGTCAAGCTCGGCAAAACAAGCTTAAAAGCTGCTCAAAGCTTTTGCAAGAAATGAAGCCAGTCATTGTTCTCATATATATTTATGTATATATATTATTTGTTTGCATTTTTTGTTATTTTTTTTTTGTTGTTTGTTTTTCATTTTTTGGTATTTCGTTTTGTTTTTTTTTTTCTGAACAATAATTATTATTTGTAATCATTTATTATTCATCGTCATAATCATAATAATTTTCTATACAAATACATTCAATAACAACAATTTATTTTTTATTATATTCACTTGTTTTTCACGTTTACGTCATTGTTTAATTATTTTACAATTACCATAATTATGCCAGTTATTTCATTATATATTATTTCATTATATTATATATTGTGTTACTATTACATTATCTTTTTTTTACTTTTTGTTTCTTTAACTGCTGCTTAGGGAGGAGGGGGCAGGGAGTACCTCTATTATTTGCTTACGAAAGTTTCTTCTTAATTTCAGTTTATAGTTAATTTAAATTTGTTGTTTTCGACTTTTTTGTTGTGTGTTTCTATTTGGCATGTTGTTGTTGTTGTTTTCTTGTTAATTAACAATTACAGAAGATTTCAGATGAGTTTTTTTCTCTTTAATTTGTAGTTTTTCTTAAAGTTTTTAGCTGTTTTCTTAATAATTCCATTTCATGACTTCTCAATTATTATTATTATTATTATTACTTTTATTATTTAACTAACAAACTGTTGTTAGTTGGCATCTCGAGAGTGAGAGAGAGTGTAGAATGTTAGTTAGGGTGGGGTGGGGGGAATTAGGGGGTGGGGGGCAGTGCACACACGTTCTGAAATACTTTATAGAGTATTTGAAATCGTCGGCATTCGCTTTAAATTTATGTTTGCATTTAATTAAATTTGACATGAGTTTTTTTTTTGTTTTTTTTTTTTGGTTTTAATTTTCATTATATTTTTTCTTTTTTGTAATTTTATTTATAAGTACTTTTTGTGTGTGCTCGCTTTGGTGATGATATCAAATACGATACATAGAATAATTTCTCGCTTGGCACATAAATTATGTAATTTCGTTTTGCTTGTGGCCTAAAAAGAATTTTGGTTTTTCGCATTTCCCTCTTTTAAAATTTTCCATACTTTCTTCTTGTTTTTTTTTTTCATACATTAAATAAGTATTTTTTGTATTTTGCTTTCGTTTTGTAAAAAATAATTGCTACCTTGACATAACATTTCTTTGTGTTTTGCTCTTAACATTTCCAGCTGCTGTTGTTGTTGTTCTTTTATTATGTTGTTGTTTTAGCAGCTGTCGATCGCTTATAAAATTATTGTATATATTTTGGTTTTAATTTATTTATTTATATACTCTTTTTTTCTTTCATTTTTCGTGCTAATTATTTTATATTTTGTTTCTATTTTATTGATTTCGATTTGGTTTCGGAATTCGGTAACTTGACGATTATGAAATGTCCAAAATGATGCAATGGCGTTCGCTCAATTGATACTTTTGTACACAAAAAACTTGAATGTAAATGTTGCTGTAAAGTAATTTTAATCAACAATCCGCATTTTTGAATTGCTTATCCCGTATTCTGTATTATCAATCGATCAATCAATCATTTTTTAGCAATATTTATAACATTATCATTAGCATTTAACTAGTTCACGTTACAATTTTATCATCTTTGGATCTGTTGCGTTCAATCTCAATCTCAATTTTGGGCAAGTTTCTGATCCTGATCACGATCCAGGATCAACTTAGAGACGCATTCAAAATCGACGACAAT
Organism: Drosophila subquinaria; assembly: GCA_037043405.1. Classification (NCBI taxonomy): domain Eukaryota; kingdom Metazoa; phylum Arthropoda; class Insecta; order Diptera; family Drosophilidae; genus Drosophila; species Drosophila subquinaria. The sequence goes on along the minus strand of JBAMBL010000492.1, from coordinate 71,435 downwards.
ATTTCGCTAATTTTTTGTTTATTGTTTACATTTAAATAAATTAACATTTAATTTATTATTTAGGCATCTATTCATGTTAACTATATTATATATATCAAAAAGTTTTACAAAAGTACACAATAATTCATAACAATTTGCATATGCGCGCAATTTGTGCCAGCGGCTCTCGCTTTGAAATGTTTCTTATCGCCTCAAAACGTGTGTTTCTTCTTCATCATCTTCTTTGTCTTTATCTTCTTTTATATATTTTGCTATTCTTCTATATTTGTCTGCTTATTTTTTTGTGTTTTCTGCGTTTGTTACTTAGAAATACACACAATTAATCGAGGTCGAGAACAAGTTTGGTGTAAGTAAAATCTCATATCTCAAATTTGAAATAAATTTAAAAACATACAAAGAACTCCCGTAAATTAAACAGAAATTAAAAAGCATTGCATACTTTTCTGGCCGTGTGTTTATGTGTGTGTGAGAGAGAGATGTTTTTGTATGTATGTGTATTTACAAAGGCAAATAGCAGGTTGTTCTGTGGTTGTATTGAGTAATTGATTAATTGATATGGAAATGAGGATCAAAAGCTGTTCAGCTCAGGTGGGAACGAGGAGCTTTCAAGTAATTCAACTCGTCTATAAATTGTTCAATGACACTCACTAAAACTGGCAATTAAGGCTTATATTCAATTGTCTAAATCAGCGGTGGGCACGCAGTGGCTCCGGGAGCAGCGACTGCTCCCAACATAGGTAGACTTCAGATTTTGTGCCCACCGCTGGTCTAAAAAGTCTAGAGAACAAGTGATTAAAAGCTCGGAGCTTTAAGTGAGCTTTCATGTGCTTTTGAAAGTAGTAAACGGCGACTGAGAATAGTGATAATTATTATTTTTGTAAGTGCTCAATTTTTTGTAAGTTTAAACTGTTGCCATTTTCAGCTGCTGTCATTGGACCTTTGTTTTTAGTTTTATGTTTTTTTTGATTAATTACGCTAACATTTTGTTATCTAAAACAACACTTAACATGCCACACAAATCAAAAAACACTTGAAATTTGTCCATTAAAGTAATGCGTCAGTTTTGGCAAAAAGTGTGTGTGGCGAAAAGTTACAAAAAGATTGATTAAAAATTGGGTTTTTAGTACTGCCTGCAGTGCCTTAACCATGACGAAAATATTGATACACATAGACTTAGAAAGAGTAAGAGAGAGAGTGAGTGAAAGAGTGAGAGAGAGGGAGATCAAAAGGAAACAGAAACCGAAGCGAAAAGTGCCGAAAACTCTCAAACGAGTGCGACTTGAAGAGTGAAAAGTGAAAGTGGAAGTTGAATAGTTTGTGAGTGTTTTTGAGAGAGAGTTGCGAGTTGAGTCATGTTTGGTGGTACATGCTTAATTCAATAGGCAATTAGTTAATATACCAAATACATCTATCGCTTTATTTCATTTAGTAACTAATTATTCTCATATAATACTTAAATACCATAATGTTATTTTTCCATTTCTTTCTAACTTCGTTTTGTTAATTTTCTTTATTGTTTGCCTATAGTTTCAAGTTTTGTTTTTTATTTTGTTTTCTTTGCTGCAAGTATGTACGATAAATTATTAATTATAAATATATATATAATATATATATTTATGTTTGGTTTTCATACGCTACATAGAGTTAACTTTATTACAAAAATTTTCATTATTTTTTATTATTATTATATAATTATTATTATTATTTGTATGCACTATTTATATAGTAGGTATGTTGTTGTTGCTGTTGTTGTTGTTGTTGTTGTGGCTGCTGCTACCTGTGTATACCTAAGCTATTCTTTACTCTTTACTTTGACTTTTTTAGTTCCCCCTTTTTTCTAATCTCGTATATAATCGTATGCATATGCTTTTATTTTCATCTTCTCACCGTTTTAACATTACATTTTTTGTCGCTTCTATGTTGTTGTTTATGAACCTTATATATTAAATTTACTGTGCGCTTTATATTGTTTTTGGTTTTGGTTTTGGGTTATACAAAGTTCATTTGTTTTTAAAACTAAATAAAGACAATCTTAGACACATTTTTGGTTGTTACATCTTTCCTCGAATTCCTCTTCAATTATATTAGTATTTTGTTTTTTGTTTTGTTTTCTTCTATCAAATCGATTCCTTTTGTGACTATGCTATAATATTTGATTTGTTTAAAACTAATTTATGCAATAAGTAAAGTTTTTTCATGTTTCATATTTGGTTTACTTTATTTATTTTAATGTTTTTAATGTACTTTGAAAATGGTTTTTGATAAGCGGCCTATGTCTATGTCAATTTGTATAGTGAATTGTCTATGTGAGTGTGTGTGTGTATGTGTGTGTTTTCGTTATCTTCATAATTATTATTTTTAGTTTTTCATTGAAATTTCTGCTAATTGTTTATTTCATTTTGTCGGTATGCAGTGAATTTTGTAATTATTTTTTCGTTTTATTGAAATTTTATTAGTCTAGTTGTAAATATTATTTCAAGTTTTTACCATTTTTTCTTTTTGTTTTTTTACGTTTTAGCTAACCTAAAATTTGCTCGTTTTTTTATTTTGCCGTTATTTAAGTTTATAACTATGTATATTAATGTATTATTTTCATTTTTGGTTTTTCTTTTCATATACTTTTGTTAAATGTTTTGTTTGTGATTTTGTTTTAGCTTTCTGGTTTCATTTTGGTTTTGTTTCGTTTAATGTTTACCTAAAAAACCTATTTTTGTGGCAGTTGTTTTTTATTTAATTAAATATTAATATTCTTTGTTTCTAGTTGTAATAAAATATGCTATTTTTTGTTTAGGTTTTTGTTTTTAAATAGAGATTTATAATTTGTTTGACTTTTCATATGGGTTTCTTTTGTTATTTATATTTTCACTTGAAAGAGGACCATAAATATTTAAAGTGTTTTACTTTTCCATTTCATTACATTACATTCCGTGTTTTGCCTGTCAATTTCTGTCATTATTATAAATATTATTATAATTATTAGATTTTAATCAACTCAACTGACAATTTGCAGTTGATGTTTTTTGTTTTCTGTTTTTCTGTTCGTTTCGTTTTTAATTAGCTAGCATTACGAGTAATTTTCTAGAGTACGAAATACAATTAATGACTGTATTATAGCTTGCAAACTGCAGTTAGATCGCATACTAATTGCATGCACTATAAGGCGCCAATAGCGATGGTTCCTTCTACTTGCATTTTAAACCACTTCGTCCATCTTCGCCACCAATCGTTGATGTTGTAGTTGTAGTAGTAGAAGTAACGATAATTTCTATCATTTCGATCGCTGCACTTGATCCGGACTCGCATTAGTTGCTGCAAGTCTCTATAGTTAAGAATACGACTAGTTTGTGTAGCTTTAGTATCATCAATGCCATCAACTTGAACTTTTAATTTACTTCTGCTGCCGTTACCCCTAAAATATCGCACTTTCTTCCTACACTTTAGTTTACAAGTATGATTTAATGGCCACGTCGTCGTCCACATTGATTGCCACGCCCATACCCATTTCCATTTCCACGCCCATTTCCAGGCCCAGTTCCACGCCCAAGTTTGGCAGCTGGCAGTGAAGCTTGCACTTCCGTTTCCGCTTCCGCATAACGTCTCCCGTTCTGGCCGTTGCTGTTCCTGACTGTTGGCCAACAACTCATGGCAGCTGGCCGCACAGTTGTTGGGGCCACGTCCGGCCTGGGCACGACTGTTGGCCGCACGGGCGGCACAGCGCTGCCTGGCCGCGCCACAGCTGCTCAGCAGACCGAGCAGCGCACTCAGCCAGACGAGCAGCTGCGTCGGCGGCGTCGGCGCCACACCGGATGCATAATAGGGAATCGTGCAGCGCGTCGACACCGATGGCACCGCGGCACAGCCGCCGGAGAGCGCCATGTCCGGCATATCGCTGCCCTCGTCGTCGTCGTCATAGTAATAGACGCTGTCGTGGCGCGCATAGTACGGCAAACGTTCCAGCTCCAGCAGCAGCAGCTCCTCGCCACCGCCGCCGCCACCGCCAGATGGCGCTGTCGTCACATTACGCAGCGCCAACGAGACGCTGGCAGCGCGCGCATGCTCGCCGGGCGGCGAACTCATCGTGAGCGTGATGTTGTGCACCCGATGCTTCTGTCCCCCCGAATTCGAGTTCGATGTCGTTGACGATGTCCCGTTACGGCCGGATGCGAAGGCGGATGCGGATGTCGCTGCGAAATCCTTGCAGATGGTGCAGAGTCCCTCAGTCGGTCCATTGCAGTAACTGTAGCAGCAGTCGTTGGGGCCGTAGCTCGATTTCTTCAGCTGCTCGCCGGTCTCGGGTATATTTTGATCTGTAAGCAGGAGAAGAATGTGAGTGTCACAGCTCAAGTTGTGAATTTGGGTAGGTTTGTATTACCTAACTTAAAAATAAGTAAGTATATTGTATTCCTGACAGTTTTTAAAAAACATTTTATTTTACTTAACTGTATCTATTATTATTATATATCATTATATCATTATATCATCATCATATCATTATAAATTGCATTGCTGTGACTTCATTTTGCTTGAGTATTTTTGTTAGCTGCGCTTAAAGGTCGCGATGTTGTTTTTTTCTCGTCAAAGAAGGCGACTTTATGACGCCAATTGACATACCCAGTGAAATAAGTATATGTGAATGAAGCTATTCCAAAAAAGTATACCTTTAGCAATAAAGATTTGTTGCAGTTTTTTTTTAAAATAATCTTATCATTTAAATTCCGTTTGAATAATACAAAAATTTCTTTTACCTATTAAGTACCCATGGAAAATTTGGAATTTAAGGTTTTTTTTTGTCAACTTTTTTCTTCGGTTTCAAACAAAAAATGTTTTTATGTAATAAAATTCAAACAATTCTAGGAGTGACTTCCAAAATCTCTTCGCTAGTATTTTTTATGATTTTTTGAAAATTGCTATAAATTACTATTTTAGCCCCTTATTCCTCATTTTCTTACAAAAAGTGCCACTATAGCAATTTTCAAAAAAAATCTTAAAAAATACTAGCGAAGAGATTTTTGACAAATTTTTTGTTAATTAGGTGACTTTTTTCGCTGGCTATACATATTTCACTGGGTGTAATATAAATTTGACGGATTTAAGACAAAAATCTGAATCTAAAAACACGCATTTGAAATGAATATTTGTAATTTTAGAATTCATATTTTTCATACCTTATTATGGCCTTGTTCTACAGGTATGCAATAATTTCTAAATATTGTTGCATTCAAGCATTTTGCTTTCAATTCGCTTGGACTTAAAAATAAAACGGTCTTCTGTCATACATTGCAATTGTATAATAAACATTTCAGATATTAAGTATTTGATTTTATTTGGATTCTCCTCAGCAGACAGAACTTGTATAGATGACTTAAATTTATATAAATTAAAATGTAATATTGTAGAATGTAATTTTGTAGTTGAAAGTAAGTTAATTGGGTTGGTTGAAAGTTCGAGATCCGATTCAGAAGTTTGAGATTTTAAACAGTTTTTTATTATTTGAATTGTTTTTATATTAATTGATGCTTGCTTACAAAATTATTGAATTGTCTGCCTTTGTCTTTCCCACTAAATAGTTATTTTAATTTAATTTCTTTATTTCGATTCCTAGTGCTACAAGCTAACGCTTATTATTTGAGGCACTAGTCACTATTATAATCATTGATTTTAAAATAATATTAATATCAAACAATTTTCAATTATTAAAAAGATGGAAATAGTAGCAAATTTTAATAATTTAAGCTTTAGTTTTCAGCTGTAAAATGATTTTTATTTTAGTTTACAATTTAAATTTTAATTTGATTCGTCTCTGATCGCTGTTATTACTCACCTAGGCATGAAAATGTCGGCTCGCCGGCATATTGGGTGGGCAGCGCGGGGGCGCGATCGGCGGGCAGCAGATAGGGGCACTTTTGTTCCACGGTTTGGCACACGCTCAGGCAGGGTCGAATGCGGCGGCGCTTACGGAACTCTGCCTTGCATGTTGATCTATCAATAATAATAATAATAATTATTATTAATATTATAATTAATTAAAATGTTGACATATTTAACCTCTTTTGTAGTTTTGATATCACTGGATCCGCTGCGCTGGGATCCGCATTATTGGCAGTCGATATGAAATTATTGAATTGTTCTTCTGGCCCAGAGATTGCTCCTCCTTCTCCTCTACTTGTATCCTTGCGATTGTTTTTGTTGAACTGGGACTGTGATTGGAATTGGGACTGGAACTGGGACTGGAACTGATGCTGGCCAATGCCAACAACATTATAGAACGCTTGCGCCACATTCACAACGTTCACATTCGGATTCACATTTTTGTTTTGTGGCTCATTGTCCTCGTCATGCTGTTGATTAATCTGACGCTCGTTCATGTTATTGCCGTTGTTTGATTTATTGTTATTGCTGATTAATTTCTGAGATTTATGCTTGATGTTCATGTTGATGTTGCTGCGGCCATCGCTCCCTGCGTTTCTCGCAGCCCGTTTACTTTTACCCGCCGCCGTTGCCGTTGGCTTTGCCGTTGACCTTTTGGTCATAGCCCGGTCATCGACTGGCTTTGGCTTTGGCTTTGGCGCTGCCTTTGTTGATGACGATGACGATGGTGATGGTGATGTTGCATCCACATCCTGTGGCTCGGCAAAGTACGGCACTAGCGCGCTGCAAACCCAGCGACGATAAGCTTCCTGCAACAATACAGAGATATATAGATATAAGAAAAGGTTTCTAAAATCAACAGTCTGAAATCATCCTACTTAATCACAACAAGATCGGCCAAACAGAACTGTATTTATAGCTGATTTAAGTATTCTAGCAATATAAGTGCCTAAAGGTATGCAATAAAAATATTGTTAATATATTTAAATAAGAAACGGTTAACCTATAGTCGGGAACTCGACTATTTTAATAAAAAAAAACTTAAAAAAAAAGTACATAAACCACAAAAATGCCAACATCAATTGTTAGACCCCGTACTTTAAAGAAAGTACAGGGGTCTATTAAGCTTTGTCACAAAAAAAGTGTGCGTAACAGGCAGAAGGAGGCGTGGCAGATCACGCATCAACAGCCGAGTCGATATAGCCATGTCCGTCGTCAGTCAGTTCGTCTGTCCGTCTGTAATGGCGCCTGGATCTCAGAGACTATAAGAGCAAGAGACTCCAAACTTGGTATGTAGGTTCGTCTATATTGCACATAGATCGAGTTTGTTTTAGATTTTGGATCGAACCACTATATCATATAGCTGACAAACGAACGATCATTCGAAAATCAAGTCTTAGTATGAAAAACTTTTAAGTTGTTCGAGATTTCTGAACCAAACTGACAGAACATGTATATGGGATGGTTCCATACATCCTGACTTAATTTGGTTAAAATCGGACTACTATATCATATGGCTGCCATAGGGACGATCAGTCGAAAATCAAGTCTTAGTGTGAAAAACTTTTAAGTTGGTCGAGATATCTGAACCAATACCGATTTATATAATTTTATGTAAAACTGTGTTTGCTTTTCCATAGTATGTACGGGGTCTCCGAGAGTCGAGTATGCTCAATGCGAATATTTTCTCAATTTATAAGAATTTTTTGACCTTTTTATTTATATTTATTTTTATTAAACAAATTAGAATTTTGTTCATTTAAAATATGAATTAATGGGAAAGGCAAGATTAATTCCAACAAGAGCATTTTCAAACTTTATTAACTTAACTTAAACTGAAAATCAGCTAAGTTTAAATAAAAATAAATATTTTCCATTTTCAGAAATCGTACTTATTATTGAACTGCGATTATTTCTGGCTCTGGCCGTGCATAACAATTAAGTATTTTGCAAGTGTAATACACTGCGTATGCGTGATAAATGTGTGTACACGCATTGCGGCTATTTTCGAATGCTGCCTCAAGGCATTGTAAGCCAGGGCATATCGAGTAAGGGAAGTTAAATGCAATTATGGCCGTATTTGCGTTTGAATTTGCATTTCTGTTTGCATTCACATAACATATAAATAATTGGCATAATTGATTTAGACAATCAAGGTTGCCAACTGCAAGACTTTCGCACATTTAGCTGCAGTCCGTAAAATGTACATTTTATTGGAATTTATTGCATCTTGTTGCACTTGGGCCAATCAAGCGAATAGTCAAATATTTGTACATACTATTTACAAGTGTATGCGCCTTTTGGCCATTTTCTGTGTATTTTTACTTGGCACTGACCCGAATACGAGTCAACGAAAAGTCTCTTGTCTCTCTCTGAAATGAAAGTCATGGCAAGTGTTGCAACAACATTCAATGGCCACATATTTACTTTCGCATCACAATTGGGAATTGGGAGTTCAAAGTTGGTCTCATCGCACCTGGAGAAACAAAAACTACCAAATTCCTAAAATAAGGCACATAAGTTTGGAATACACAAATAAATTTGCAAACAAATAAATTGGATTACTTTGGGTTTGAAATATACAATTTATGCTATGTTTAAACTGAACCGATTTCCATGCGGACTCTTGCTCTGATAATGATTTAAAATTTGGAATATGCTAATTTTTTGTGAAGAGAAAACAATGTAGCCATGACAATGTGAACATTGAGGTGATTTAATTTATGATAAATTAATAAATAACAAAATAAATAAATATATTTTTTGAAACCACAACAAAAAAACCATATAAAACGGAATTTAATTTTGTTATTTTGCACATTTTAAATTTAAATAAAGAAAATCTTTATCAGATTAACTTTACTCGAAATAAATGAAGCAGATAAAGTTATGTTAATTGAGTTTTTTGGTACAAAATTCGTACATTTTTAGCATATTTAAAAATTTTATTAGAAATGCTCTGATTTAAAAAGCATTTTCATTGTGAATTCTGGTTTATAATTCCGTAATTTGGTAAACAAATATTTGGTAAATTATTAATTATTTATATTTGTAGTACTAAAAGAAATTTGCAAGGTAAGCATCAATTTCCAGCTTTTTTAAGAGTATTTTACGCTTTTTTAGCTGCTTAGAAAAGTATATATAAAACAGTTGAGTTACTTTCGAAGCAGAGTACGAATATTCTATACTTTTGTAGACTCACAGCCCAAAATGCTGAACTAGGCGCAAAACAACATACATATATCTTAAAAGTATATAAGTACAAATGGGCGTGGAAGCTGTATGAGAAGTATCTCTCCCCCTTTTTGGGGGAGACTGGCAACTGAGAAGTCGAGCGAGAGAGAAGTAGAAGTTTGTTCGTTATCTTGACATGCTCATAAAGAGGCGACGTACAAAATTATTATTTAATTACAAAAAGTATTTTTCATTAATGGGCGACAGTCGCGGTGTCTGCATTTTTGTACATACATATATTCCGGAGAGGGACAGAGAGAGAGAGAAAGAGAGAGAGAGAGTGAGTGAGAAGTAGAAAGATGTGGCACAGAAACTTGAACCTGGGTCACAGTGCAATGCTTGAGGGAAAAGTTGCAAGACGCAACTCAATTAGCGGCAAAGCAGGCACCTTGACAAAAACGCGAAAAGCTTAATTAGAGGCTGGCGAGAGCGAGAGAGAGAGAGAGAGAGAACACAGGTAAACAAATCACAAGAATGTAAAATGCTGGTGAAATTTCATTTAACATTTTACGCGAATTTAAATGAAATCTCTCCACACATGTAACTGAAAATCACTTTAAACGATTTTAATTTATATTCCTTTTTTTTGGAAAAGCTCAAGGCGTCAGCAAGTTGATAGCTACATCTTCATATGATGTCCCTGCTAGCTCTAGTTGCCCCTTCAGTTGGCAACAACTGCTGCCAGAAGGCAACTGGCAAATCCATTTAAGCTGCGCCTTCATTTAAATGCCAGGCGCAAAAGTCATTCACTCGCCAGTCGAAAGTCGGCAGTCGGCAGTCGAAAGTCGCCAGTCGGCAGTCGCCACTCGGCAGTCACAGATACCGCAGACAGCCAACAGCCAACGGCCCAAAAGCCCAACAGCCCAAAAGCCCACAAAACACTAACAACAAGCAGCCAAACAACCAACCAACAAGGCCAGCACACAAAACTGAGAACATCTCCTGATGGGGCTGGGTGATTTCACTGGTTACCAAATGCAGTGTTGCCAAAATTTCAAGGCGCAATTTTAGAAATCAAGTTGCCAGAAATGAACATATAAAGTCTATTTGATATATAGTAACAAATTTGACATTAATTTCTATACATTTTACGTCAAATTTTCTTTTCAATAGTTATCAAATATCTTATTTAGGCCCTTATTTCAATGTCTAAATAAAGTGTTTGATAGCTATTGAAAAAAGAATTTGACGTAAAATGTATAGAAATTAATGTCAAATTTGTTACTATATATCAAATAAAATTAAGACATTGCAGTTTGATACATACTGCTTTAAAAAGAACAAGTTTTTAAATTTATATTTTAAAAAACTTAAATAAAAGTATGCAGAAACTATTAAAAAATTAGATGCTGTACTATATTTTAATGCTTTAGAGTAGTGGTGGGCACGCAGTGGCTCCGGGAGCAGCGACTGCTCCCAACTATTTTTCTGCATGTCCGGCGCTGTCAAGTCGCACAAAAGACTCGCTGTTGATGTTGTTGTAGTTGTTATTGTTGTGCTCCCGAAATCAGATTTCGTGCCCACCGCTACTTTAAATTAAAAAGTATTAAAAAAAAATTTTTTTTTTTTTATACCAACAAAGTAATACAGTCGAACTTCCCTAACTCGAACTTCCCTAACTCGAAGTTTCTCTAACTCGAACAAAATCGAGTGGCAATAGCGTTTACTAAGCAAATTCCATACAATTCTACTTCCCTAACTCGAACTTCCCTAACTCGAATTTCTCCCTAACTCGAACAAAAATATTGGCCCGTACTTCTGTAAGTCGAATTTTTCGGGAAAATCTCCAATAAAGTTTGAATTTTTTTTTCTTTTCTGCTTTATGCTTTCGTTAACGGATCGTTTGGATATGTAATATTGATGTACATTAACATATCGAGCCCTATTTGCGACAATAACGTATGCGCCAAAACGCAATTTTACAGGAGAGAGTTTTTTAGGTTTCGTTAAGTTGATTTCTTCGTGTCATTTGTCGCTTACGTTATTATTCACAGGTCAATATCTCCGTAAATATATAAAATAAAAATGTAATATTTTAGGTGCAGATGCGGGTGGTGTTTATAAACATATTGGCATAAGAAAAAAAAACTTCGGCGCATACGTTATTGTCGCAAATAGGGCTCGATATGGTGATGTAATATGTTAAAATATTGTATCAACAATTTTTTGGGCTTGTGAAATTGCTGTAGGAAAGACGTTCGAAATGTACTTCTTTGTCAGCGCACCAGCTCAATAATATTTATCATGGCACCAGCACGTGTATTCAAATTTTTATCTCTTTAAGAATTTTTTAAACTTATTTGTTAAGAAATTGAAAAGTGGACCAGTTTAAATTAAATTAATAAATGGAAAATTAATTATGTCATTTGATTCGGGAACGTCTTCTGGATACAGAAAAAGAATGATAAAACCTATTTTTGAGAATATCGACAGGTCTTGAACAAACTGAAACTTTTTTGTTGAAAATAACAAGAAAAGTTTGCAATTTGAAATGTATTTATGAATGAATGAAATTGTAGTTTCATTTAAAAAACTAAAAAAAAAAAATTCCCTAACTCGAAGTCTCCCTAACTCGAACTTTTTTCGTGGATAATGGTGATTCGAGTTAGGGAAGTTCGACTGTATATTCGATTTGTAATTATTTTGAATTAATTTTTAGGCAATGTATAATTGGAGGAATACATTTTATTTATTTTAACATCTTATATATCTGACAATTTTAAGAAATTTAAATAATGAAGCTATAAAATCTATTTTAAAAATGGTATACACATATATTGAAAAGATCTGGCATTCTGAAAAAAGTGTCAAATAATTAATTAAAAATAGCTAGATTCTGAATAATATCAAAATTGTCAAACTTTCTAGCTTCTGTTAAAACTAGCTATAAAATAGCTAAAAACTGCAAAACTGACTGTGGATGTTGCATGGCATTTCTACGTACGCCTGAATTTCGTTTTCGTCCATTACTTTGACATGCACATGCAGAACAGAGGGGACAAACAGACAGACGGACATACAGACAGACAGACACATAGACGGACGTTCCCGTGACCAGAACACTGAGCTATGTGGTGTATTGATGCGAATCCTTAACTCACACTCACACTCATTCCCAAAACCTCGACGATATCAGCTCGAAATTCCCGAGCAAACCTTGTTCAGTGTGCGTTTGATTGGCCGTGTGGATTTTGCACGCTTTGCCTGCCACATAGCGAGACAGAACGTGAGCAAGTGAGAGGGAAGAGTGAGGCAGAGACTCTGCGAAATATTGTGAAATTCAATATTTGGGTAATGATGCGTGTGGCGACTCCTGCGTGCCAACAAATTTCACTGGCAACGTGCAAACCGTGACGCGATACGATACGCAATTTATACAATTTTTTCATTTCAATTAAACAATTAATGTCGCTTTATTTTGGTGATCGAGTTACATTTTCAAAGTAATGGCATTTAATAAAAAGAATAGTTGATAATATGATAAGGAAATATTTATTATTTATTCTCGCATTTTTTCGCTCTATTAAAAGTTATACATTTGTTATAATAAATAAAGTATTAATGTAGAAAATTTTAAATAAATTTTGAGGTATTAAAACTCCTCACTTATTATTGGCATTACTTATAATCATTGTAATGGCTTAAAGTTGAGTTTAAGGTCAGTTCAATAAGTTATGAGTGAGAACAAAGAACTAGAAAAATCTCTATACTGTCATTGACCGTTTGTGGCTCCAGGGGCGTCAAATTATTGAATATTTTTTTTGTTGCTATTTATATACTTTATTTTCACATTTTTTTCCTTTTTTTTTTTGAAAACACACTCGCACATAAAAGTTAATGGACGGCAAGAGGAATTGCTTTTATATTTGGCAAATCAAGCAGACATTGCGGCTGCAAGATTTACGAGCTCGAAACGCCGAGCAACTATCATAATTTCATGTGCCATTGAACTGCGCCGAAAATAAACAAAGCAACAAAGCACAATATAAATTATTATTTTGGATTATGATTCACCCAGGGGACCATTTACAGTTAATATGCGTCTGAGACGGAACACAACAGTTTTTAATTGAATGTATATAGAAATATTGGCATAAAAATGAACAGCGTCACTTTAAATACAGTCCAATTTATTTAAATAAATAAATAGAAACAAATCGCATCAAATGGGAGCATAACTAGAAAACTCTCTAACAATTTGTCCAAACTTTATGATAGTAAAAAAAAACAAAAGCCAATTTAAATATAAGCTCCATATAGTGCTTAAAAGTATTAAGGAAAAAGATTTCTCTTTTATTTTTATTTCTTTTTTTTTTTAATTTATGCTATTAAATACATATAACTTAAACTTATAATTTCTTATCAATTTCCTAAGTGAAAAATAATTAACAAATTCTGTCAAATTTTTAACAAAATCTAATTTACATTTTGTCCACATTTTACAGTGGCTGCCATTAATTGGTGTACTGCAAATTTTTGGTGCATTGTTCAATCAACGAGAACCGAGAACATAATCAAGTTTGTTTTGCAATTCGATGGAATTGAACTCACAACATCAAGTTCTTAGCAAAAGGTCTCACTTATGGGTAAATATAACCGAGTTCATGCTTCAAGCATTGGCCTTCAATTGAACTGGACGAGAAGCATAAATATTTTATGGTTTTCTAAGCGCACACACAGTTTCTTAGAGAGAAGGAGTGAGAGAGGGAGAGAGTGTGAGAGAGAGAAAGGGGCAGTAGATTGGGCAAGTCAAATGTATAGAACATTACCATTTTCTATGCCAATCACAATTCCAATTCCGACCAACACATGACGGCCAAAATGAGCTACCGTAAAGTGGCCACAGTTACGAGTCGTCTGGTCTGGTCTGGTCTTATATAGTACTATATATATACTATATATGTATACGAGCATTTTAATACACTTTCACTTGGGTCAGTGCGTTATGGAAACGTGACCGAATTGGTCAAAGATTTTGGCGCACTATACAAACACCATATGTGGAAGTCGTAACGTATCGTGCCAGTGTATGTAATGTAATTGATATGGCAAACACACACACACACACATGCACACACATAGTCACAAATAGAGCTCCTTCGCACTAGTCGTATGTATGCAAATCAGTTATGATTTGATTTGTACCATTGCAGTAAATTTTGTAGCAACGAAGCATTACATCTGGGCTCGGAAATATTTCGGAACAGTTGCTTTGCCTTCGTTCTACACACATATATACATATATATATATTACATACATACTATATATATTTTTGTAAGCAATTTGCATAATGGTGTTTGCTACACACCCTGTCTCTACCTCCCTCCTTCTCTCTCTCCCCCTATATCTCTCTCTCTCTCTCTCCCTCTCTCCCATTATCTCTGTGTGTTCACATGCAGAATAAAACAGAATTTTGCACGTCTAGTGGCCATATAAAGCAGACACACGCTGTGTCTTTGACTGCCCATAAAAGTATGCTATGCTATTTTTTTGTTATGCCGCGCACAGTGCATAAATAATAAACAATAATAAACGTTGCTTTTAAAATATGTTAAAAATTAATTTCTGCTGACGATATTTAAGGAAAATCTCTTGATGCCCATTTTTACAGTCTGACATTCAGGCAATTACCAGTGCGAATATTCCTGTGCGCAGTTTTCATTTTATTCCATTATTCTTTAAGTACAGCTCTGGGAATTAAACATATGTGCACAGACCAGTTTCATACTTTAATTTTTAAATTTTTCATACAAAAAACACAAAAATTTTAATTACAAAATTTGTACACAAAACATAAGAATAATAATTCAGTATAATAAAGAATAATTCAGATTTTAAATATAAGTATATCAAAAATTGAGTATATTTATTAAGAAATAAGTTATTTGTAGTACAAAGTTTCTTTTAATTGATGTAGTTTTTATACTGACTTTTAAATCATTCATTTTCTTAACAGAAGTTTGAATTCAGGCCTAAATAAGCTAATTGGCTTATGGAAATTGGACTGGAAATGATTAAGATTAAATGTGATAATAAATACAACTCATTTTAGGATGAATTCTCAATGTCTGTCGGTTGCGGTAATAACTTACTGTGCTATCTTTATGTGTGAAGAGTTTCAACTGTTGTTTGCCAACTAAATTCATATCTATTTACACAGCGTATATCTCGGTTTTAAGTGCTAACTAATGTGTTTGCCCTGAACTAATTGTGGGCAGTGTTGGTGTTAAGCAGCAACTCATTTTGAGGCGATTTTGAAACACAAAATGCAAATTAATATCCAAATGCAAATGTTTTATGTGTGTGTGTTTGGACATTTGCATATATATCATCATCATACTCGTATCTTAAATAAGTAAGTATGCCGTTATATTCGCATGTACACATACATACATACATAGGTTGTCAGGTAGGATTTGTTGTACATACTCTCTCGCACATTAATTCCAACACTTGTCGGTGTACATATCCGTCATAAACACAAACTGCAAACTGGGGACAAAGCATACAACGTTAAATTTTCACTTAAAAATGCAAATTTGACCAAGCGCGCGTTACAAAAACATCAAAAAACACAAAAACCCAACAACACAATTACAACGGATGTGTGTGTGGGTGTGTGTGTGTGTGGATGTGTGTGTGTGTATGTTGGGTACGACAACAAAGCATATAAAAAACATAAGCAGAACAGTAGCTGCGGGGCGGGGGAAGTTTTGGGGCGCTTGGATCTCTCGCTTTTCCAGTTGACATTTCAACTGCTTTTTGTGTTGCATACTTTCGGGCTGCTGAAAAATTGCCCCTAAAATGAAACTCGTATCTGTGCGAACTGCAGCTTTTGAAGCATTTATGAGCTCAAGCATTTAAAATGTGTCCGTCCGTCCAATCTGTTATTGCTCTTGTTATTGTTGCGTTGATATTAAATTTGCGTTGAATGCATAAAATTAATTAGAATTAATTCATTGTCTGCTCTCCTTTTGCTTCCATAATTTGTCCTTGCTTGCGGACTGCAATATTAGAGTGCGAGGAGAGCTTAACAAGTTTCCATATAATTTGACTTTGTTACTTAAATCATATAAAAAAAATATATGATTTTATTATTTTATTTATTTGGAGATAGAATTCTCTGCGCCCATTTTGCTCCAAATCTCAAAACATTCATAAGTAACGTTGGTTACTTTCCATACTCACAAAAATATGACATGAAAATAATTTTAAATTAATACAATATACAAACAATAGTTAATAGCTTTGATTACATTTTAAATAAATGTATTCAATCGATGAAATAAATATATAAAATTTGCGGAATAAAGTACAGTGTGCCACTAATGTCTTCATACAGCATAAATTTGTCAAATTTGCGTATAATAAAGTTGTTTTGATGCAGGTTTCTTATATAAATCTTTTATTCACTTCAATTCCGTTCTTATAATACAAAAATTTCTTTAATTTTAAAAAAGTCTATTTTTTAACTTTTTTCGTCGATTTTTTACATAAAATATTTTGATGCAAAAGAATTCTTTAAACAGTTATAAGAGTGACTGCAAAAAAAGTTTTTAAAAATCTATTTGCTAGTATTTTTTATAATTTTTTTAAAATCCTAAATATAACTATTTTAACCCCTTTTTCCTCTTTTTCATACAAAAAGTTTCTTTTTAGCAATTTTCTTAAAATACTACAAAATACTAGCAAAAAGATTTTTAAAAACTTTTTTTTGCAGTCACTCTTATAACTGTTTAAAGAATTTTTTTGCATCAAAATATTTTATGTAAAAAATTGAGGAAATAAGTTGAAAAATAGGTTTTAATGGCACACTGTAAATTATTTTTTTTCTTCATGTAAATATATATTAGTTTATTTTAGAATTTTTCTTCGAAAACTTTACAATTAATACTTTTTTTTCTTGTTTAATTTAATTATTTTATGCCATTAGTTTGTTTTAATTTTTATACATTTTATATTAATTTTATTAAATTTTTTTCTATGCATAAAACAAATTAAAATTAATTCAATGTCTGTCCTCTGTGCCGTCTATTGTTTTTCTTGGCTTATGGAGTGCAATGTTAAAGTGCGAACAGAGCTTAACAAGTTGGCATTTTGTGTGGGGGATTTTGTGGCTTTTAAATTTTTGCGGCGACCGCGACGCGTCCGAGTTGCACTCGAGTGCACGTAGTTTGTAACAGGCAAAAGGCAGGAGGAGAAGGTAAAGAGAAAGGAAAGAGGATAGAGTAAAAGGAAGGGAAGGCAAAGGGAGATGGTGGCCTTATGCGATGCAGCAGCAGCAGCACTCGACAAAGAAGACGAAGGTAACACGTGACCGTGTGCAAACAAAACAAACGAGGCAATGAACCAGTCCCCGCAGTAGAGCTGGCAAAATACATAGAAAAAAAATAGAAAAAAATATAGGGAACGAAAGAAAACACTAACACACATAAAATAAAAGTTTATCCTTGTACCAAAAGCATTACTTAAGTGTGTGTGTGTGTGTGTTTGTGTGGCAATGTATTGGCTTTGCCAGCGCTTATTGCCATAGCCAATGCGACAACACGTGCCACAGTTGGTCAAGTGCGTTGCCAATGTGTGTGTGTGTGTGAGTGCTGGTTAACAAACTAAACCCGCTAACACACACACACGCACACACACAGACCCAAAGAGACACTCTCACGCACAGCAAAAAGGCATCAAAGTTGCTTCGTGCCGTAATTGTATAGCTTGAAAGCATCAAATTGCAACTTGGCTGCAATTTGGCATCGAAACTCGCACTGCTTCCTGTTCCTCTTCTTCTGCTGCTTCCTCTGCTCCTTAGGTTGAATTTCGCAAAATTCCATTACAAGCTAAAATGTAAGCTGAAACCTGATTTCACTTATTACAGACCACCGTGCAACGAATCTATCCTAATACACACACTTTGCTAATGACAAAGTGAGAAATCTGAGACAAATCAGGTGCGATTTTAATGCGACAAATTGAGCATGAGTTTGTTGCCTGTTCCCATTTAAAGGCAATAACGATAACGATTTACCTTTTGACCAACCAGTTTGGCAATGCCAGTTAAGAGAAAGAGAGGGAGAGAAAGAGAGGGAGAGAGAGAGAGAGACAGAGAGAACTCGAATATTGTCAAATCAAATGTTACGAAAGTTAGAATATTTTAATCGTTTTTTGGTAAATATTTTGTCAATTTTACTTTAATTTAAAATTTATTTCAATTCATATTTAATTAATTTTTTTATTCACTCATATTATATCATGTTAATTCTATAATATCATTAAGTTAATTTTATATTACAATTGACATTTTGCAATTAAGAGCACAGTGTTCACTATTTAAAACCCAACACTCCAATCACAGTTTGTGCTTTAACTGCTTGGGAATTATAAATCAAGTTACTTATAAATTGTGCTCGAATATTAACAAATCAAATGTCGTGGGTTCGAATCCCATTACGAAAGTTTGAATATTTGAATCTTTTTTTTGGTTAATACTTTGTCAATTTTACTTTATTCTTAAACTTTATTTTAATTCATATTTAATTAATTTTTTTATTCACTATCTATGTTAATTCTAGAAAATAAGAAACAAGTTTACTTTATCTAACAGTTGGAGTTTTGGAATTGAGCGCAGAATGTTCACTATTTGAAACCCCACACTCCAATCACAGTTTGTGCTTTAACTGCTTGGGAATTATAAGCGAAGTTTCTTATAAATTGTGCTCTGTGTCTGTTGCTGCCATGCTTATACCTTTAAAGTCAACTTTGTGCACAAGTTGGCCAACAATTAAACATTGGCAACAACTTTGTTCACATTTGCGTTAAATACAAGCCATAAAAGTGAGCAAGTGTTGCGTCAACATTGTGTGTGTGTGTGTGTGGATGATAATGCCAAAAGGTAGCACAGATTCCATGCCATTTCAGAACTGAGCCATTAACTGAGCCAACGCATGAAGTTACTATTCCTCTTACCCCTTCTACCTATTCAGCCTTCACTTTTAATAGGCCAAAAGAGCATACGAAGTTAGGCGGCAGTGTCAGCTGAAAAGTAGGCAATGTTTTCATTTGCAAAAAGCAATTAGGTTCAGCATGAGAAAGGGGAATCACAGAGTAACTTTTAAATGTGGTTCATATCACAAATATGAGAAATAGGTGCAGTCAGAAAAAAAAACAGTTGATAAACCAATTCAATTGCATGGCAAAATTATAGCGTCAGTCAAGCGCAATTGATAAGTGTAACTAGTGCACTGCAATTTCAGAGTGCAGCAAATTTTAATTAAACTTTCATTTGATTGCGCTGAGAAGTAGAAGAAGAAGCAAGCCGCTTAAATATTCGCAGCTGCATAATTGAAATGCCACAAGAAATTTCCACACACACACACACACAGAGAGAAGAAGCAGCATTGCAATGCACAACAATAACAACAACAACAACTAAAGAGACCCCAGCACAACACAACATATGTGCCCCAATGTGTGGCACGCAATACTCAATGCTCTGTTTACAGCTGGGCGCCATTCACATCGCATCACATTGTCAAATCGCAGATGCCTCTTTTCTCCTCCTTCCCTTTCTCCCTTCAGTCACTTGCACAATGCATACAGACAAACAAGCAGGGGAGGGAGGGAGACAGGGAGACAGGGAGGAAGGCTATCAGCAAGCGCCTGACTGATTCAGACAACCGGACGGAAACGGCAAAATAAACTAAACACTGCATTTATGCAAATAAATACAAATGTGCACGATACTCGTATCGTATCATACATACATACATACATACATACATACATACATATATAGTAATGTGGTGTATACAACGTGTATGTCTATGGCCTGACAATGGCAAATATATATATACGCATATATATCTGAAAAGGACTAAAGAAGGACATGCCAAAGATGGTAGATGGGTTCGAGAGGGCGACACTGAATAGAAGTAGCATGTGTCTGAGTGTGTGTGTGTGCATGTGTGTGTGAGGAAACGGTAGATTAATCAAACGATTATGACAGTGAAAATAGAATACAATTTATAAGTCGCATAACAGCTGCATCAGCTGCTGCCATTTGTATATTTATTCAATCTGAACAACTGTATGTCGCTCAATATTAAATCAAAATCATTATTTATTTGAATCAATCAGTTTTGTATACAAAACTCAAATTCAATTTATTTTATATAATTAACTTAGGTAAAATTTGGTTTTAAGTAATTATTTAATTTCAATTTATATGTTAACTGATACTTTTTTTTTTTTTTTTTTTTTTAAGGACGAGAAAAAAGGACGCGATTCTAAAAAATTATAATTATGACTAACACATTGACTTAAAAGTTCATTTGTAGTGTTAGGATGCTGAATAAAATAAATATAACTAATAAAAAAACTATAAAACTAATATAGCCTGTAAGCTATTGTAAATACTATATACAGACTGACATTCTTAGTTGCCTGATGGTTTAAACCAGCGGTGGGCACGCAGAGGCTCCGGGAGCAGCGGCTGCTTTATTTCATTTTCGGCGCCTTGATAACGAACACAAGACTCGCAAGCAAGCTAACAACAACAACAGAGGTGCAGTTTGAAATTAACACTTAAAATTTATGACCGTCATAAAAAAGTTGCAATTGTTGAAGTTGTTGTTGTAGTACTCCCGAATTAAGATTTTGTGGTTTAGACAACAGGGTTTTAAAAGTATCTTCAAGGTAATAATACAAAAATATCCATCAAAAATCCATTCAAACATCAAAAATGCTTAAAAAACAGTGTCTCAACTTGGCTCAACGAGCTCTTTACGTTATTTTTAACAAATTGGCGTCTGCATGTCGACTTCTTTGTCGTCGAAGAGTAAGACTAACTAGCGATTGAGGTATACTACTAGAAAAAATTAAGTTTTCTTTTATAAAATTCTTCTAAATGATGTTGAAAAAGGAGTCAAAATAATTGATTTATAATCTAAAAACACTTTGCATAAAAATTGCCCTGTATTTATTCAGTAATTGAGTAAATGCAACAGATATTAATACGTTGTTATATGTATAAGGGTCAGTAAAAAGGACTCACAGACCAATAGAGCTGACATTTAAGTGATATCAATTGCCTTCAAGTTAAAAACACGTCAATTCATTAAGAGTCTGAGTCATTCACAACTCATTACATGCACTCACACACATACACACACGCACACACAGACAGTCACAGTCGCAGTCATACTCACATTTACACTAATACTCAGATGTAGACAACGGAAAGTATGAATGACACTAATACGCAGCTACAGTTACGCTCGCACACACACACAACACACACATTCTCAGACTAAATAGACACGTATGACGTCAACTTATGCATAGGATAGACCACAATAATAGCAACAAACTTCAAGTGAGACAACAACAACAAGAAGCAGAAGTGGAAGGAGAAGAAGGAGAATAAGGAGAAGAAGTAGAGCAATGAATGGAGACAACGAGTGAGACAATCGCCGGCACTTGAGTATTTCGCAGTAATTCGTTTGCTTTGTTGCTATACTTCCACTCCCTCTCCCTCTCTCTCTCTCTCTCTATCTCTATCTCTGCCCCTCCCTTACTTCAAGCAGTTAACAGTTAGCAATTTTTGCCTTCCTTTCTTCCCTCCCACATTTAACCATTTCGGGTTCATTCCGGTTTGTTCTGGTTCGGTTCTGGTTCCAGTTTAGTTTTGGTTTTGGTTTTGGTTTTCACTTTTCTAGCTTTGTCCTTTTGTCTGCTTGATACTCGCCTGTCATTATACGAATGAAACGCCAGAGGGAGAGGGAATATAGAGAGAGAGATAGAGTGTGTGTGAGCGAAACGGAAGCGGGTGCAAATTTAAATAAATGCTTTGAAGCACACTAAAAGCGATTTATCTTTGTCGATTGTGGATTACGAACATGTTTTCCAAAACATTTTTCATATTGTCCCAGCTTGTGTGTGTGTGTGTGTGTGTGTGTGTGTGTGTGTGTGACTGTATGTGTGTGTGTGTGATTGCGCTGCTGTTGATGCTGCGTTGACTGACAAGTCTTTGTGCAAACACCAGCTATAACAACAACAACAGTAACAACAACAGCGGGAGCAGCAGCTGCCTGAAACACTTTAGC
Source organism: Drosophila subquinaria (assembly GCA_037043405.1). Classification (NCBI taxonomy): domain Eukaryota; kingdom Metazoa; phylum Arthropoda; class Insecta; order Diptera; family Drosophilidae; genus Drosophila; species Drosophila subquinaria. The sequence continues at coordinate 49,235 of JBAMBL010000492.1, read as the reverse complement.
TGCGACCCTTTGCCCAGTTACCCAGTAGGAAATTTAATCATGAAAAACATACAGAGAGTAACACAGGTTTTCTTTTTTTTTTAGAGACTTGAAGATGATATTCTAGTTTAGTCATGACATGTGTAGAGTCCATAAAGTATGTACAGTAGCTCAAATAATAATTTTAACTAATTAAAATATATTGGTATTTACTTTTATTAATTTTGAAATTTGTTTGAATGTTTGAATGAATGTCTTTATTTCTTTTTTATATTTAAAAATAATTAATAATTATTTAAATTTAATTTAATATAATTAAATATAATAAAAAATTATATTTAAAATAAAATGTAAAATTATTACTTTGTCAAAACACTTTCAGATAATATTACAGAATATTCAGTTGCATATACTGTGAAGTTGACAGAGATAAATTTAAATATAACTATAAATATTTAATTTGATTTTTATATTAATTAATTTATGCTTAAATTTTTACTTAATTGGCTAGCTTCTCTTAGTTGATATAAAATATATATAAATAAATATCTAAAAAAAAGAAAACAAAGCTTCCTTTTATAAGTATTATTCATCCTCAACAAAGACAACCATTCTAACTTGTTTTTCTTTTCTTAAACACTTTCGTTCCTTACTTTCGCTATAAAATGTTAAATTATTACTTTGTCCAAACACTTTCAGACAATATTACAGAATATTCAGGTGCATATACTGTGAAATTGACAGAGTTATCTAACAAAAAAAAAACAAAGCTTCCTTATTCTTATGCATCCTTAACAAAGACAACCATTCTTTTTTGTTTTCCTTTTCTTAAACACTTTGCCAAGTTGTGTTGATTTCGTTCCTTATTTTCGCTGCTATATAAATCTTGCTGCTATTTATATCGAACTCTACATTTCCAACTGGGCTGTGTCTCTTTGTCTGTGTTGTCCTCTGCTCATCAGGTTACGTTTTATTGATTAATCGTCTGCTGCGGCTGCTGCTTCTACTTCACATAAGCCGCATTCGCTGCACTGCGCCATAACTAACAAAGTCTTTTGTCCACACTCTCTCCCTCTCTCTCTCTCGCTCTGTTGCCTTTGGCCTTTTTCCCACTCCCACTCCATTCTTATTCGCATTTTCATTTACATTTGCATGCGCCCGTTGGCCGAGCGTTGTCCCACGGCCCACGCAGCGTATACGCAATTTAGCTCCTTGTCGCCTGGCTTGTCGAACAGAGCTGACGTTCCGTTTCTCCGTTTTGCCTTTTTTTCCATTTCCATTGCCATTTCCATTCCGTAAACGTGCCGCGCGACGCCCACGCAAAAGTCGATAAATTATTAGATTGTAAATAAAGCGAAACTGGCTAAAAAAAACAGAACACATAAAGTATAAGGCGCTCCAAAAGGTAGCACCAACTGCTACCAACAAAAAAAAGCTGGCGAAAAGAGAAAAGATTATTGGAACCGCAGCAAACTTTTCTTTGCACATGTGTCCAAAAAAACCGCAAAAAAACAAGACCAAGAACAAGAAGCAGAACAAGAAGTGTTGGGCATCAAAAAAGAAAAAGTGGAGAAAAGAGAAAAGAAGGCAGAGCTTAACAAAACGGCAAATAGTTGTTGTATGTGTGTCAGCTGTCGCCTGTGCTGGACAACAACAACAACAACTGCCTAAACATCATATGTGTGTGTGTGTGTGTTTATATACATGTGTGTGCACATAAGTGAGAATGCGTGTAAAGTGTGTGTAATCAATCATTTATGAAATTACGCTACTTCCGCTTTTGACAATTTTCTTTCAACGCGTTTCCCTCCACCCTCCTACCCCATCTCCTCTGTCTCTGTCTCTCCCTCTTCCTTCTCCTGTGGCGATGACGTAAGAGCCTCTCTGTGATATGTTTGCTTCACTCACTTTATGCTTCTACACTTCTATAGCTGTAAAATGCAAATTTACACACACATTCCAGAAGTGTGTGTGCGTGTGTGTGTGTGTTTCGAAATCTTCGATGGGGAATAGATTATGATGATGCCCCAGCAACAGAACGCTTAAAAAAGAATAAAAAAAAATAAACCGCAGCAACACACGCAACTCACACTAACTGAATAGCTGGCAAAACTGTATGAGAATGTTTGTAAAATTTGCGAGTAACCTTGAACCCGTTCGAATGAACTTTGCACAGTTGTAATTTACAAAAACAAAAGTAAAAAAATTAAAATAAAATCAGTAGAAATGATCTATAATCATCAGACTGCTTAGAGCTACCTTTTTAAGCATCCCACAAAGTCCACAAAAATTCCTCCTAAAAGTATGCTTTAATTTTTTTATTTCATTGATTCCGCGCTACATATATAATGCTCACTTACTTTAAAAATGTTGGGAATACCACTTAAATAATATGATGAAAAATTTAAATTGCAATGACAAAATTAGAAATTAAGTATAATATGCAACAAGAAATTGTTAAACAATACTTTAGAAATATTTTGGGTAAATTGTTGAAATATGATAAGGTATAAATTAAAACAGTCGAGCTTTTCTAACTCAAATCATCATTATCCAAAGAAAATGTTAGAGTTTTGGAGATATTCGACTTATAGAGTAATTTTCTAAAGTTTATTAATTTTACTGCCACTTAATTAGCTCGAGTTAGAGAGAAATTCAAGTTATAGAAGTTCGAATTATGGAAGTTCAGCTGTATTTATTATAAAATACTAAAATCATTTAAGGTGAAGAATGGGAAACAATAATATTTTCAATAAAGTTCGCTGAGCACTAAAATTCTGTTTAAAAAAATTCACAAAATTCCGTAGAAATGTGGAATTATGCGAAACTGACGCTCCATTTAAAATGACATTATGTTGCGAATTAATACGAGAAAAAACAAAGAGCAACTGAATAACACGGAATTAAATGAAATCATTTCCGAGATTACAAAGCAAAAGTTCAAATGAAAACGAAGCTCAAAACATAACAAAAGCACTTGATTTTAAGCCTATATTCTAGGGAATTTTGAAACATATGCGCTTTTTTTTTTAAGCTTAAAATTAAAAAAAAAGAAGCAAATTCTGTATTAATTTTACAAGTACGCGTAATTGTCAAAGAACCGCGCTTTCATATTTTATTTTCAGTAATATACATTGATTTTTTCATGTTAATCTTGCTCGACAATAAATCTAAAATCTACTCTTTTTAGTTGAATAAAATATATGTATAAATAAAAATGATAATCCTATTGAAGCAAACAATTTCACTTTTATAGCATTAAAATATTTTCGCAGATTATTGAAAAAAAAAAAACAATAAAAACTACCTTTGAAATTGTATTTAGTTTGATAAATATTTAGTTTGCAAAGTTTTAGCTATCATAATACAAAGTTGAAGCATTCTTTGTGTACCTTTGCAAATCTAAATAAAAAAAAAACCATTGAAAGGAATTTGGCATTGAAATGAAAAAAAAGTTACTTTCATTTGAATATTGTTTTGCCAAAAAAAAATAGTTTTATAGACCAAAGGATGCGCTCTCTACCTTTAATTGTATGGTATACAATATGAAATAAATATATGCTTTGGTCAACTCTTATGGCTATCAACTATAATTTGCGTTTATTTGAATTTGACCATCAAAAGGCTCGTAAACCAAAAATGCAAATGGGTTCGTTGGGTGTCCTTTCTTGTCCAGTTTGTGACTTTGGGCCCTGCGGTTGGCCACAATGTCAGGCGAGTCCTTTTGACTAATTAGACGACTTGCGGTGAACGTAATCATAAATACACAGAGCAATTATAAGGCCGAGTAATGTGAACATCGATAAGCAGTTGGCATTAGGTCCAAAAGCAGCCATAGCTGTCGACTTAATTAATTTAAAGCTGGCCAACAAACTCGCGTCTCGGCCATGTGCAAAAAATGTGTGTGTGTGCGACGAGCTCTGACTGGAAGCCAATACGAGGCTTCAATTTCTTTTTTTTTGCTCTTTACATGTCTTATTTTTTCCTTTTTTTTTTGCTCCCCCAATTTTTTTTTTTGCTTTTTTCACTTTTCATTTTTGGCAATTGGAAGCTGTAGCCGCTGAATGTGGAGCAGCGGCGCAGAGCGCGCAGTTAACAAATTCAAATCCGGCAACTGGAAATGACAGGCGAACAACATCAGTTTGAGCTGCCAAACAAAGGGATAAAAATTCAAACAAAATAAAATGTATAAAAAAAATACAGATAAAAGCTTTGAAAATCAAGTAAATGTTAACGCATTTGTGGCACAAATTTGTGTGCAGCAAATGGCGAGTGAAAAGCTGTATTGAAAACTTATATAAACTGCGGAAAAATTGCAGAACTGAAAACGGTTCGTGTCATGTGAGAGAGAGCAGGCGCTGAATACGAGAGAGAGAGTGAGTGGGAGAGAGAGAGAGAGCGTAAGTGCTAAGCAGCTGATTAAGCGCTATGCTCTCAATACTCTCTCACACTCGCTCTCTCTCGCCTTCGCTCTCTCTCTCTCTCTCTTGTGGCATCACCTGGTTTCCACAGCAGCCGCGTTTCGAACTAGAAACATGTTAACTATTAACAGAGTCAAGCTATGTTAAAGGGTACATTACAGGACTGTTACTGGCTCCACCCGCTTATGATGATAGTTTAACTCTGTTGTTCTTCTGCTCCCTTTCGCCCTCTCTCCCCTTATCATCTCTCTTTCGCCTTGTGCAGGCATTTAAATGTGTGCCAGCAACACACCGGGCGTATGCGTAATTTAAATTTAAATTTCTGTGTGCGTCGACGTTGTTGTTGTGTTATTGCTGTTGTTGTTGCTATGAATTTGGCTCAAGTTTTTCTTAATCAGCAGCGCAATTCACATGTTTGCAACGTGTTCGCCAAGTCATTCAGAGCAGATTTTCCTTTGCATTTTCCTTTTGCCCGTTTGCCAGTTGCGCTCATTAGCGGCCACATTGTCGTCACCCCGTCACCCCGACACCCCCCACCCACCCCCGACACGCCTCTGCCCCCTTTGGTAGCACCCCTTTTAAACAAGGGCGTAGCCAGCACAGACTTCGCTCACAGCTTACAATTTTTTATGTTTTGGTAAAATTTTATATTTTATACAAAAAAAAAATTGATTTATTTTCTCAAATATTTAACGTGATGTTTCCTTTTAAGTTTTTAACTTTAACTATGACATTTTTATAACTGAATTTTATTTATATAAAAAGGCTTATATATTATAAATAAAATGGACTTTAAAAAATTTAGCTTTGTCTCCGAAAATAGAATAGTTTCAAAATGAAACTTCTTACATGAATTTCGGTATTTTTTTTCACAAAATAGTAAATGACTGTAAATACTGTACTAAGTTTCCAAATTCAAAAATCTATAAATTTAAAGTAAAATATTCTTAGATTTAAAATAAAAAAAAAAAAAAAGCTAACTTGTTTAGACCGCCAACATTCGAATCTATATACATATGCTAAAAGTACAAATTTTTTATCTATTTAAAAAAAAAATAATAACTTAACATATTAAATGAACATTAACTTAGTAAATGAATGACTGTTAATAAGTTTTAAAATTCAAAAATCTATAAATTAAAAGTAAAATATTCTTTACTATTGATTTAAAAAAAGAAAAAAAGAAAAAAAAAAAAAAAAAACTGTCATGATTAGAGTGCCAAAATTTAAATCTATGTATACTAAAAGTACAAATTTCTTATCTATTTAAAGCAAAAGAGGAACAAATATTTTTAACATATTAAATAAACATTAACTTAGTACCTTACCTTTTAATTAAAAAAAAAAAAAAAACTAACATGTTTAGACCGCCAAAATTCGAATCTATGTATACTAATAGTACAAATTTTTTATCTATTTAAAAAAAAAATAAACAAATAATTTTACATATTAAATGAACATTAACTTAGTAAATGAATGACTGTTAATAAGTTTCAAAATTCAAAAATCTATAAATTAAAAGTAAAATATTCTTAACTATTTATTAAAAAAAAAAAAAAAAAAAAAAACACTTTAACATGTTTAGAGCGCCAAAATTCGAAACTATTTATACTAAAAGTGCAATTTTCTTTATTAATTATTTTACATATTGAACCCCCCTTCGCTCATGGCACAATGTTGTCTACGCCCTTGGCTTTAACCCTCGCCGACCTTTGGTCGACATCGTGACATCGTTAGAGCTGTTGAGTGAACTAACTGCAGCAACTGCTGGTCAGTTGGTTTTGTAAAGTTGTTTAAAGGCTCGCAACAAATAATTGCCAATTACAAGAGACACAGAGCGAGAGAGTGAGAGAGAGTGGGAGAGAGTGAAAGGGAAAGGGAAAGAGAGAGCGCCAAGTGTGAGAGGAAGGCCATCAAATATGCAGTCAAATGTTTGCACAGACACTGAAAAATGTGCCACAACAGCTTCAGTTGCCAGTTTGGCGGACAGGGGAGGCGTGAGGTAAGGGAGTGGGGGTCAGTTGTCGACCTCTAAGTGCCACAAATTAACCGCAACGCGTTGCTTTTTCAACTGCCGCTAATGTTGCCACAGCCACTGCTGTTTCTGCCTCTGTCTCTGCTCTCAACGCTGATAATTACGAGCAGAAATATAAAACCTGGGAATGAGCTAAAGAGAGAGAGAGGCAGCTAAAAAGGATGCAAAAAGAGAGAGAGAGAAGGGGGAACTCTGACTGACTGCTGAGCGCGGATTTCTAAAGTGGGCAGCAGACGCTGCTGGACTTGGCAAGTCTTGTGTTTTGTGTTTTTTGGGGATGGCGGAGGGTCAACTTCAATAATTAATGAGCAGCTAAAAATGTCACGCAGCGATGTTGTTGCTGCTGCTGTTGTTGTTGTTGTTGCTGCTGTTGTTGTTGTTGTTGTTGCTGTTGTTGTTGACGCGCGGAAGTGTTGGTCCCTGTGCAGGATTTTGCTTTAGCCGAGAGTTGATGCTGCTTTGCTCATAATAATGGCAAATGCTAAGCTTGTTATACTCTGTAAACGCACAGCTGAAAGGGTAGCTACATACAGCTCAATACAGCAAGACTACAGGGTATCTGTTAGCCCTAAATTAAAGTGGAGTACATACACCAACTAAGAAATTCTCTCTTTAATCAGCAATTGATTAAACTTATACACTGAAAAAAAAGAAAGCTTTCTAAAATCAAGAACATTCAACTTAAATATTTTGTTCTTGGAATAAGAAAATTTTAAGACCAAATTACTAAAACTAAGAATATTAATCTTGAAAAACGTAAGTTCTTAATACAAGAATAAAAATCTTAGATCTTAGATATTTTTCTCTTTAAATAAGAAAACAAAATCTTAAAATTTTGTCAGTTTTTGAGACTTAAAATTCACAACTGGCGTCTCAAAGATGACAGTAGGCTTGGATCGCTGGTTCTTAGTTCTGAGACTAAAATCTTGATATTAGATCCTATTTTTTATCAGTGTAGGATATCCGTTAGTCGTGCTGACAAGCCATAAGCTAAGCCAGAGTAAATTCTCTAGCTGAGTGCTCTCTACAGCTTTAAAGTGTGCTTGAGTGTGCCTACAGGGTATCTGCTAGTCGTGCTTGCAATGCGTTCAAGTTAAATTTTGCTTGTTTTCATTTGTTTTCATTTGTCTTAAAAGGTTGCGGCTATAATGCTTGGGGCTTGGCATATTTTTTGAGGTTAACGGGCAGAATTTAAATGAGTTGCGTTTGTGGCAAGGGTTGTCCTGTTACCCTACTCCCCGCTTCCCCTTTCATTTCCCAGCCCCTTGCCTTTGCCACTGCCTCGTTTCCTATTTGCCCATTGCCCAGCATTTAATTAAAGCATGATGTAATGCAAACGCGTGCTTCAAATCTCTTCAAAACTAAATTGAGACTGTGAGCGGGAGTCTCATATATACACACATATTCCTATAGGAATTTTAAATCTAAAACCAAACAAATTGGGCAAGCTAATGTAAGAAACGCATCTGATATTTCAAAATATGTTGTACTCTCCGTTCCGAATTAAATGAAGTTTTTTTTATCAAAATATCTTTCAGTAAACAAACTGAGACTTGAGCTTGAAATGGAAATGAAATTTTACTTCCTTATTAACTATTAATTATTATTATTAGTTGTTTCTTTTATTCTTATTAAAGTATATAAAATATTGATGTTTTTCAAAGCCCTTTTCAATGACCATTAAATATTTTTGTTTGGAAATTGAACAAACAAAATTTCCATGCTTAATTTTGTTGCTTTTTATCATTCTAATTCTTAATAGTTTTGCCTTTGATTTGGAAATCGCAGAAAAATATTCGAAGTATACATTAAAAACTTTTTAATAAAAAGCAGAGCTCCTGAAATTTGCTCAACCAAATTTTTCTAAGTAGTCTGTGCACTGAAATGAGCACAAAAATTTAAAAAAGCAAGAGCAAAATCAAGCTCTGATAAAAAGCTAAGAAAATTTACTGTTCTAAACCAGTGATGGGCACGCAGTGGCTCCGGGAGCAGCGACTGCTTCCAACTTAGGTAGACTCTAATAGGGTTGTTGTTGTTGTGCTCCCGAATTCAGATTTCGTGCCCAACGTTGTTCTAAACATGAATTAATATGCTGAGAAAATTTTCATTAATATTTTTCATAACACTTTTTATAGACCATAAGTTTGCTTTAACTAACATGGGTGAAAAGTGGGCTTAAAAAGCTGATTAAAGCCTAGTCAACAACATCATATGGTAAAGGAGTAATTTTTTACACATATAGTTCAAAAAAGTATACTTTACTCACCTTGCAGTCGTCACACTGATTGACCAGCGAATAAACCTGCCGGCAATCGAAGCGAAACAGAATCTCGGCCAGCTCGCAGGTGATGCGATTGGCCAACGCATCCACATCGTAGAGATCACCGAGTAGCTTGACACACTGATCCCGATCCGTGAGTGTGGCATTCAGGGCGAGTGTGTGCAACGCACTAAACACACTCCGTTCGCAGCAATGTCGCAGTCGAAGGGTGCGAAGTCGCGCCAGCAGCTGACCAGGCGATGACATATTACACAGATAGTCTGGCTTTGTTTCGTCCGCATCGCCCAGATAATCAAGGCACTGTTGTTGTTGCTGCTGTTGCTGTTGCTGTTGTTGTTGCTCCTCTTGTTGTTCATTTGCACTCAGTTGTTGCTGTGTCTGCAGATGACTATAATGCATCGATTGTTCATCCAACTCCACATCATCCAAATCGCTGCTGCTGGTTGCCTTTGCCGTTGTCTCCATTTCCATTTCCATCTCCATTTCCAGCTCCTGTTCGGTTGTTGTTGCTGTTGTGCTTGTTGTTGCCTCCTCCTCCGCATCGCGACGCATTCGCGACATGGCTTTCATCATTAGATTCTTGTTGTTATTGTTACTGTTGTGGCTTAAACGCGTCTTATAGTTAAACCTATTTGCATTTATGAAATACTTGAGTTTATTATCAACGCGCGCTTCGGCGTTTCGCGCACTGTCCGTCGTCGTCGTCGGCTCTAGTTCGGCGCAGGAACGCGGACAGATTGGCGGACCAGGTCCCTCATCGACCCAGGCCATGGGCAGTGTACCAGCTGAGCACTGACCCTGCAAAACAGTCAACAGAAAAAAACATATGGTATTATTTATTTAAAATGAGCATCGCTTAAACTAGAGTTGACAAACTATCGATAGTCGGCGCCATCGATAGCCGACGATAGTAATTTCATAACCATCGATAGTCGACGATAGTGCTATCAATAGTCAACGATAGTGCTATCGATAGTCGACGATAGTGCTATCGATAGTCGACGATAGTCCCGGACATAAAAAATACATACAGTTTGTCAAGACATTTTTTGACTTTACATAAGAAAATAATAGCTTTTTATATATAGTACATATATTTGGAAAGGTCATTTAAATTCCGTTTGAATGATGCAAAGCTTTCCTTGACTCATTAGGTACCCATTGAAAATTTCAAATTTTTGAAACGTTTACTTTTTAACTTTTTTCCTCGGTCTCAAACAAAAATTTGTTTGATGCAAAAACATTCTTCAAACAATTCTAAAAGTGACTGTCATAAGAAATTTTCAAAAATCAATTTTTTAATATAGCTAACAAGCCACTTTTTGTATGAAAAGGAGGAAAAAGTGGTTAAAATAGTAATTTTTAGCTTTTTTCAAACTATCGATAGTACTTCGGGCACTATCGATTAAAAGAAGTAAGATAAAAGTAGATCGATCATTCTTTTACTACCAATCGAGTTTAATGAAAAGTCGACAGCTCGTTAATCCTTAATTTTAAGAATTAAGTTCAGTTTATAATGATATGAGAATCTTTGGTTTTAAATCAATATCTTGAGACACACAATTATTCTAACGAAAATATAAATTTATATAATAATAATAATTAAAATGCAGAATAAATTTTGATGCCAAGCCATTAACATGAGTTGGCAAAGTTTAAAACGTTACCAACTTTAGGTAATACTATTGACCTAGGAAGCTAACAAGTCAATATTAATTATAATAATATAATTTATTATGAAATGATGTTTTACAAATTATGACACAAAAAGTTGATTAAATGTTAAATTTGATCAAATTTTGCATTTAAAAATTGCCTTAGCAAAACTCAATAAATCGGTATTATGTCAATATTTCGATGTTAAACTCTGTTTGGATTTACATCATTACTAAAACATTTGGATATGTACAACTTTCAGTAGCAAATGTATAAATAATACTATATAAATATTGAAAGTTCTCTGAAATTCAAAAGTCTCACTTCAGACTCATCAATTATTTTCAACACATAAAGAAGACAACAAGAAACGACAACAACAGCTTTTGGGATTAGTTAGAATCCTTGTGAGAGATTTTCAGAAAGTTTGAGTAGAGAAATAAATAAACGAGGCAAATCAGGGCGTTTTAATGCAGACAATTACGCATGTATAAAAAATGTTTGCATTTATTTAAAAATTAAGCTGGTTAGTGGCAAATACTATGCACACACACACATACACACACATACACATATATACATATATAAACATGTATAGAAGGGGTAAGTGCAAGGGGTAAAGAGAATGTGAGGCAAGGCAACGGGGTAGAAAACAAAAAGTACTCTCGTATATTGAAAAAGTTTCTCTGCAGCTAGTAACAACAACAATAACAAAAGCAGCAACAACAATGACAACAACAACAGCGAAAGTCATAAAATAAAACAACAACAAGAAGAAGAAGAGCGAGTAAAATAGAAGCCAAACAACGAAACGAACAACAAACACAACAACAACAACAACAATAGCGTTGAGTGCATAAAGAGCTGATGTTTTTTCGTTATTAAAATGACCGCACTTCGTTGGAATTTTCCACTTTTCCACATGCCCCGCCATTAAACTCAAGCAGAGCGCAAATAATAATAAAAAAAAATGTACATATATACAGGAAAAAAGAAAACAAATATTTTTGCGAAGTAAAATTATTGTAGCATACTTTATGGCTGTAGTCGATATCAAACCATTAATGGCTTGCACATGTGCACTGAAGGCCAACTATTTAAAGTCTGGCAAAAGCAGGGAAATTGATTTCCCCAAAATACACATCAAAAGATATCGAAACAAAACGCAAAGAACAAAAAAAAAAGAAGAGAAAAGCGAAGTGTTGAAATTGCATTGCAGGTAACATCAATATTGCATGTGTGTGTGTGTTTGAGAAATGTGCAGCAATCAACGACGCATAAAAACTCAATTGCCTGGGCTCAGAGTACTCTGTGTGTGTGCGTGTGTGCGTGTGTGCGTGTGTGTGTGTGTGCGTGTGCTTTTTCCCATTCCCTGGAGACTAACAATACGAGTAAGTTGAATTCTTGCAGTTCAACAGCACGCACGCAAAATTTAAGACAGGTTAGAGACGAGTCCGAAAGCGAATGAGATGGTGAATGTGAATGTGAATGCGAAGGAGAGACAAATGAAAAGCCATACAATGACCAGACACACACACTCACACACACACTCACTTGAATAAAAAACAAAACAAATTTATCTAGGCTTAAAGTCTGAGATACCCTGCAGGGTATCTCCATGGAGATGCCATTCATTATTACTGTCATCAATATGTAAATTTTAGCACTTTTGTGAATTTCTAAAAATACAAAAAAATCTCTGAGTTGTATTTTTGGAGTAGTAAATGGCTATGAAAACAATAATAAATTGCACTAATTTTAATAAATTGTACTATAGTAAATACTTTATTAATAGCCAGCGAAAGAGGTCACCTTATCAACATGTTACTCTTTATTAAAAAAATAAAAGACTTTGTTAAAAAAATTTAATTTTTTTTGAAAGGTTGTTTAAATTCCGTTTGAATGATGCAAAAATTTCCTTAACCCATTAGGTACCCCTTGAAAAATACGAATTTTTGTGAGCGTCTACTTTGTCAACCTTTATTCTCGATTTTTTAAAAAAAATATTTTGATGCAAACAAATTTTTCAACAATTCTAAGAGTAACTGCAAAAGTTTTCAAAAATATTTTTGCTTGTATTTTTTATGATTTTTTTAAATTTGCTTAAAAGTCACTTTTTGCGTGAAAAGTAGGAAAAGGAGGTTAAAAAAATCATTGTTTAGATTTTAAAAAAATTATAAAAAATATCAGCAAAAATATGTTTTAAAATTTTTTTTGCAGTTACTCTTAGAAATGTTTCAAGAATTTTTTTGCATCAAAGCATATCTTTTAAAAAAGCCTAGGCTTAAATTTAACTTCAAGTTAGCTTAATTTCAGTATTTGCTTGACCTTAAAAAGTATGCTATGAAAATTTATATGAAACAAAGGCGCATGTCTTTTTAGAAATCAGTTCAAAAAAGACTAAACTTTAAAATAAAATAGGTAATCCGTCGATGATAACAGCCCATGAATGTGTAGGTACAACTAAAGACTTCTAGCTCTTACCGTTTGGGCTCTGTTTCGATTGCCAGTAAGTCAGGAAAAAGTGTTTTATATAATAATTGTCCCAGCTCAAATCAGTTCAACTAAAGTCAAGCAACATTTATTTTTATTTAAAAACAGGGTACAAAGTACAATACGACACACACACACACACACTTGCACACACGGTTAGAGAAGCACGTGTACACGCCGCCATTGTTGATTTAATGGCAGACCAGCTGCGGCCCAGTGCACAACAATGCGACCCAGGATTGAGTACAAAACTGTTGTTGTCGAGGGGGCTGATGAGCAGAATGAACCCAACAACCCTTCAAAGAATGTAGAGAGAGAGGAGAGTTGACGGCAGCTAACGGACAATACAAGACAGCAATAAGATAAATTCTTCAATGCGCAACAGCGAAATAAGAAATTACAGAATGAACTGACATTACAATTTGTTAAGCCCTTGGCCTCCCTCAACCCTCAACTGCCAACCCCCTTTTGCCTTTTGCCTGACCCTACTCCATATTTCTCTCCGCCTTTTCCCACTTCCTGTTTGGGCCTCACTGATTAGTTGAGCTCATTTCGCTCCGATGGCCGTTCAAACAGTTTTGAAAATGCAAAATGCAAAGTTTTTGCAAAAAAACTTTCGCGAGTTTTGCTTAATGCAAAATTCAACGGAAAATATGAAAAGTTTCCACTCGATATAAGAGTGGAAGCTGAAATTGAAGCTGTTGCTGTTGCGGCTGAGAAACACACTTACACAAACAAAAAATAAGCTGGCCAACTTGCAACTTGCTGCCTGGCCAACTGTTACTCAAGCTGGCTAACACTTAATTATGCCGAATTGTTTTTTATGGCCCAAAATACACAAGTTTTGAAACGGTTTACCTGCCGGGCAAAGTCTCAACTCAACAACACACAAAATCATCACTATTAATTATTAAGCAGCTTTAATGAGCATCAAAAATGCCCCAGTGTGAAGCCAAATTATGCACAGCGAAGCTAAAAGATTCAATATATTCAGATTTCTGTAGGGAAGCGCAATTTGAGATTGAGTAGAAGCTGAAAAGTTTTTCTCAGAACACTTATTGATCTAGTATTATTGTCTGACTGGAACAACATTTTTAGACCCTGTACTTTGTCACAACAAAGATGTGCGTAACAGGCAGAATGAGGCGTAGCAGACCCAATAGGTTATGTATATTCTTGATCAGCATCAACAGCCGAGTCGATATAGCCATGTCCGTCTGTATTGACGCCTAGATCTCAGAGACTATAAGAGCTAGAGACTCCAAACTTGGTATGTAGGTTCGTCTATATTGCACGCAGATCGAGTTCGTTTTAGACTTTGGATCGGACCACTATATCATATAGCTGCCATAGGAACGATCAGTCGAAAATCAAGTCATAGTATGGAAAACTTTTTTGTTGTTTGAGATATATGAACTTAACTGACAGAATATGCATACGGGATGGTCCCACACATCCTGACTTAATTTGGTTGATATCGGACCACTATATCATAAAGCTTCCATAGGAACGATTAATAGAAAATATAACATTTTGATCGAATTTGGTTTAAATCGGTTCACTAGAACATACAGATGTCATTCAAACAATTAGTCGAAATAAATGGAGTGCAAATAAGTATTAAGCTATCGGTGTGCCAGGGCACAGGATGTCTTACAGTCGAGCACACTCGGCTGCAGCCGATTGGAGCCCCCTTGTTGGGCGAAAGGAACATTAAGTACATGACTATACTAATATTTGTACGGTTTTATTTTATTTTATTTTAAGCAGTGTTTTTTTTTCCATACTAAGTACGAGGTCTCCGACAGTCGAGTATGCTCGACTGTAGCATCGTCCACTAGTTAATATTGCTAATGTTACTCAAGGCAACAATTAAGTGCCAGCCAAAACGTTCATGCAAAAATCGTAAAAAGTTTCCCTTAAAATTCAACTTTAAACACATGCTGATTCTCTGCCAGCAAATGAAAAGATCAACAACAAAAAGCTAGAGATAATTATGCCGATGACATTTTTGTCGCTTGTCAGTAGCAACAAAATAATTTGCTAGCATTGAAATGCATGTCACATGCACATTACGCATACGACCCATTGGACAAGTAATGGGAAATGTTAAGCGATTTGAGAGAAGCAAAAACCAGACGAAATTTGAAAATGTTTGCCATGAAATATTCATCATTGTAGCTGTGGATAATTGAAATTGCAACAGCTGCCGATGTTGCTGTTGCTGTTGCCGTTGCTGTTGCTGTTGCAACAAAGAGCTGCCCCCAGACACGTGGCCAATAGCTAAAACATTCATGAGTGTGTGTTCCACTCTTTCTCTCTCGCTGTCTATCTATCTCTGTCTGTTTATTTTGTGTGTCGTAGTTGTCATCAAGTTGGCGACTGACCAACTAACTGACTGACAGTCGAGCCTAAGTTCTTTATTGTTGCAACAACAACAACAACGTCGCCTCTCTAATCAACGAGGCACAAAAAACCTTAAACAAAGCCTTGGCATAATGGAGTGTATGCATTATGGCTAATAGCAGGCACACACACATGCACAGCCACACACACATACAGCCACACACACATACATACACACTCTTAGGCAAGCTAGTTAAATGTCCTTTGTGTCATTGAGAGCCTTGTCTGTGTGGTTGGCTTTGCATGTTGAAAGGCTTTCGTCTAATAAACCTCTACAGGCAGACAACGTACCTCCCCTCCCACTTCTCTCTGCGCTGCATTAGACAATGGATTGGACGCTGTCCACCGCCAGAGGGCTCACTTGACCCAGGACAGTTTTGAGCCAAGTGTTGATAGCTGCTTTCTCTTCTCTTCTCACATCACATCACAATATTGAATGTTGGTTGCCCAAACTTGCGTTCATTGTATGGCAATATTTGAAAACTTAATTTCTTGCACTATTAAAATGCATATTCATATTCAATTATAGAATTTTGCTTAAAAAATTGTGTTTATTTTAAGATTAAATTTAAGCAAATTCATAAAAGTGAAATATGATAAATTGCACTTCTATTTATTGTTTATATTATATTAAATTATGTTGAATTTTTATTTTAAAATCGTTAAATAATAATTGTAATTAAATTTGTAAAGTAAATTTTTATTTAAAAATCGTAAAATAATAATTATATTTCAATTATGTTTAATTTTTATTTTAAAATAATAATTGTAAATAAAATTTTAAATTAATTTTTGATTTAAAAATCGTAAAATAAAAATTATATTTAAATTTTGAATTTAATTGCTATGATATAAAACTTTTATTTAATTTTAAAATACAAATCATAAAATTAAAATTATTTTAAAAATCATAAAATAATATAGTATAAGTTTAAAATTCAATTTTTAATATTATTTAGTAGATTTCCAGTTTTTGTGTATTTTCAAACGCTGTCTCTGCATTTTTAAAAACTATAGTATAATTTAAAATAATTTATAATTTATTTATTTATTTAACTATATTAAATTGTGTTAATTTTTATTTAAAAATCGTAAAATAATAGATTTATTTAAATTTTATAATTTAATTGCTATGATATAAAACTTTTATTTTGTTTCAAAATAAAAGTCACAAAATTACAATTATTTTAAAAATCATAAAATAATATAAAATAAGTTTAAAATTCAATTTTTAATATTATTTAGTAGTTTTCCAGTTTTTGTGTATTTTCACACGTTTTCTCTACTTTTTTGTAAATCCTAAAATAATCAGGCCTGTTCCGGTTTTCACTTTCGGTAAGATTTTTGCGGAAGTGAATTTCTTTAACCTGCTCTAATATCATTTCGGCGAAGTTCTACGGATTTATTTCACTTTGAGGTGATGAGTTTAAGTCCGATAATGTGAAAAACGAGCACTTTTAAATACTTAGCCTTAATGGAAAGTGAATAAATGCATTTCACTAAATGCTATAAAATAAAAAGTGAAAACCGGAACAGGCCTGAATATAGTATAATTTTTGCATTCAATTTTGAGTTTTTTTTTTATTAGATTTCTAGTTTTTGTGAAACGTTTTTCTCTACTTTATTTTGTTTTTCTCTACAAATTTTAGTTAATCTTTAGCTGCATTTGGAGAGCCTCATGTAAATATTTGGCAAAACAATTAAAATTTGTGTTAGAAAGAAGAGAATGCAGCACAAAATGAAAACATGGCAAGAGGCAGCTGTCAGAGCCAAAGAGAGGAAGCAACCAAAAGTGCACTTGAGCTAAACACCAACAGTAACAACAACAACAACAACAACAAGAGCAACAGCAACAACAACAACGGCAGCGGCAACGGAACCGACAACACTTTAAATGTTACAGCTTAACCTCGACAGGCAATTCAAACAATGCACAAGCACACACACACACGCACACACACACACTCTACATGTGTGTGTGTGTGTGTGTGTGTGTGTCAAATTTCAACGCTTGTCAACAATGGTGCAAGAAAAATGCAAGTGCAAAACAGCTACAACAACAACAAGAACATCAACAACAGCAGCAACGTCAACAACAGCAGCTACTGTAGGGTGTGAAAGAGACAGAGAGAGAGGGAAGAATATGTCGCAAGCAGCACTCAAATTTCCAAATGCAATATGTGCATGTGTGTGTGTGCGTGTGTGTGTGTGTCTGGGTTTTTGCATGGCAGAAGCGTAAAAAAGTGACAGGCACAAACACAGGCTCACATAGCCCGCAAGGGACAGCAAAAGGGAGTGAGAGAGAGTGGGAGTGGAAGAGAGGGAGAGAGAACGCGTGGATTAACTGTTTGATATTGCAGTGTGTGTGTGTGAGAGGGATGCATGATAGGGGCCTGCGTATAATTGTTTGTCACTTGACGGGCCGCGATATACACAGAGGCATATGAGTAGCATGCCACGCCCCCCTTAACCCACTAACAACAACAACAACAACAACAATAAAAACAACTGTCATTTCACCTTGATGCTTGGAACATTTTGTTGCCGTTGTCATCGCTGTCGCCGTTGTTGCTGTTGCTGTTGCTTTACTTTGTTGTCAAAATCATAAACATGCCCCCTAACCTCACTACCACACGCTTCTCACTGCCCTTCTCCATTCCCTTCCCTCCCTTTACCGCCCCTCCCCTCCTTAACCCTGTTACGCGGTCATTTTCATTGTTTTTCCCAGCAGCTTTCAATTTTAATGCAGCTGCAACAACAATTGGTTGCTGGAATTATGCAATCTGCAGTCTCTACTTGCCCTGATAACATAGCAGATTAATTCTTCAATTCCGTATCGAGCCAGTGTTGTATAACGTTAAATAAAGCTGCAGGCGAGTTTTGAATTATTTGTTGATCACATTTTGACTCATGAATCTCAAGTGTTAATTGTTCTAGTGTTGTTTGATGTTTGATAAAACTTCAAGAGTCCTTTAAATGTGTTTCTTATGCAAATAAAGCTTTTCAATTTCGTCCAGTGTTGCATAATTTGTTAGAATTATTTGTTGATCACATTATGACTCATGAATCTCAACTATTATTTGTTTAAGTGTTGTATATTGTTTAAAAAAATTGAAGAGTCTTTTAAATATGTTTTTTATGCAAATAAAGCTTTTGAATTTCGTTCAGTGTTGTATACCTTGTTAGAATTATTTGTTGATCATATTTTGACTCATGACTCTCAACTATTATTTGTTCCAGTGTTGTTTGATGTTTGATAAAACTTCAAGAGTCCTATAAATGTGTTTTTTTATCCAAATAAAGCTTTTAAATTTCGTCCAGTGTTGCATAATTTGTTAGAATTATTTGTTGATCATATTTTGACTCATGACTCTTAACTATTATTTGTTTTAATGTTGTATAATGTTTGAAAAAATTTCATGAGTCCTTTAAATGTGTATTTTATCCAAATAAAGCTTTTAAATTTCGACCAGTGTTGTATAATTTGCTAGAATTTTTTGTTGATCATATTTTGACGCATGACTCTCAACTGTTAATTGTTCTAGTGTTGTATAATGTTTGATACAACTTCAAGAGTCTTTTTATGCAAATAAAGCTTCTAATTTTTGTCCAGTGTTGTATAACGTTAGATAACGCTGCAAGCGAGAAATAAATGTACTTGTTGTGAAAGTAAAGCTGTTGATTTTCCATCAATTTGTTAAAATAGATTTTGATCATATTCTGACATTTCAACTAAAAATTACTGCTACTTCCAGTGTTTTACAATTTTAAGAAAAGCTGCAAGCAAGCTCTAAATATGCTTGTTATATTATTAGATTTCTTTAATATCCATCAAATTATCATGTCCATCAGATGTTAATGTGCTTATTATATTATTAAAGCTCTTTAATTTCTATCAATTTGTCACTATTCTCAGTTGATCATATTCTGACATATCTTTTGCAACCGACTTCCGTTCCTGGCAGTTGAACGTCAAATTAGCGTGCGTAAAGGACAAAATCACGCAACGTACCGAAGCACCGAGCAGAGCTTTTGCCGTGCCAGGACACGGCCAGGACAATTACAGTGCTGTGTGTGCATAATTCATCGAGTGCTCCCCAAGGCGCTGTAAACCTCCAAATGGGGCAAATCATTTCAATGTTTCCTCAACTCCAACCCCAAAAAAACACACACAAACAGACAAAGCAGCGGTTAATGTTGAATATTGTCGAAATTACACAGCTTTAATATGGACTTGAACAATTTGAAAAACAATTTTATTGCCAAATAACAAATTCATATGCTATTTGAAGTTTAGGTACTGCAAAATACTCAAATGAATTTGCTCTCAGTTTTATGTAGATAATAACTTGGAATTTTTTTATATTTTTCGAAATTATATAAAGCTCTATAAATAAGTTAAGATTTCTTTAATATTTTGGTAGTTTTCCCTTAAAATTCATAGAACTTTGAAGTGCCAAACGTTGTTGTCAGTTGACCGAATTCAAAGTATGACAGAGTACATAGGATTCAATTATTTTGGGACAGACATCACTAGTCTATGTAATAATGCAGAATTTATGTAACGTAATCCATCAAAATTATATCCAGTGAAAATTTTGTATGTGCAGGGAAATTTTGCGGCACTTGGGAGCATTATTTTAATCATATTTAAACAGCGCGTGTATTTATCACTCATTATTTATGCATATATCAATCTAGATGGCCGTAAGCCCATTAACAAGCAAACAAAAGGGACGCATAACCGGAAACCGCGCCCAAAAATCGAAACGCAAGGAATTAGGCAATGTTCCAAAGACCAAGTAATAGCTTTGTCTGAGTGTGTGTGTGTGTGTGTGTGTGTGTGTGTGTATGTGTGTGGGTGTGTCAGTTGACAACACACACCTGTCTATCAACATGAATGATACTCATACAATTGAGTATATTCGTATTTGTTTGTCCTCCTCGCAAGCTGCAAATTGAAAGGCCCATTTGTAGGGGCTTCAACAATAACAACAGGCAAAATGAGAGGGGGAAAACTGGAACTGAAACTGAAGGAAATTGTTGGCTTTTACGCCTTGATGCCTGTCGTTATGCCACACAATATTATCAACATTAATTTGTCAAACATTCGCCGGCACTTTGCATACACATACATATAGTATGAACGACGAGAATTTGTTTATGTTGTCTCTATAATGACAACACAATGGCATTAATTTTATCAAATGAGTTGTAAACAGTTGTGGGCAGCTTTTGTTTAGAGCCTATTTTGCCCATTTCCGTACTCTTTACTTCGCACTCGTCGCTCGTTGCAATTCCCGGTATGTTTACTGCACAAGTTGTAAAGTGTTTTGAGCAGACTTTTAGGCTGAAAAGCCAATTAACTATTGTTTATTTCAACGAATCGAGGCCTCATTTTTCCCATTTTCGCCACTCGTTAATCTATACCAGCGTTCGGCACGACATCTGAATTCGGGAGCACAACAATAATAACAACAACAACATCAACAGCGAGTCTTTTGTGCGACTTCACGGCGCCGAATAAGCAAAAAAATAGTGGGAAGCAGTCACTGCTCCCGGAGCCACTGCGTGCCCACCACTGCTTTACACTCGTCACTCGCCTCTCGTTACAACTACCGGGCTGTTTATTTTATTAAATGACTTACAAGCCGTTTTAAACAAACTTGTGGGTTAAAAATTTCTATTGCTTAGAACTTGAACGCATCGAGGCTTCATTTGCCCACATCCGCATTCGTTACTTTATACTCGTCGCTCCTCGCATGCCTCTCGTTGCATTTTCCGGCTTGTTTATTTCGTCAAATGAGTTTAAAACTGTGGACTAAACAAGTAAACTCAGCATTGCTTAGAACTTTAACGAGTCATGGCCTCAGTTGCATCTTTCCGCACTCGTTACTTTACACTCGTCGCTTGTCTCTCGTTGCATCTACCGGGTGGTTTATTTCATTAAATGAGTTGTAAACTATTCTGAACAGTATTGTGGGTTGAAAAGCCAACCCACTATTAAGTAGCCTTATTTGCCTCTCCGCACTCGTTACTTTACACTCGTCGCTCTCGTCGTAATTCAAACGAGTTGAAAAGTGTTTTAAGCAGACTTGTGGTTTGAAAGCCAACTCGCTATTACTTCCGACTTTAACGAGTCACGGCCTCATTTGCCCAGCTGCCCATTTCCGCACTCGTTACTTTACACTCGCCTCTCGTTGCAATTCCCCGTTTGTTTTCTTTCGTTGAACTCGTAATGAAATTCTTCAGTTGAATTTCATTTGCAACTTTTCAACAATGCTCATTGAATAATTTACGCTCTGCTCTGCTGGAAGAGAAAAAGAACCAAACGGGAAACGAATGTGGCTTCAGCAACTCCGCCAGGACATGAAAGGGGGCAATGCTATGGATGACGCTCCACTTAAGCTGGTCCCACGGCAATTTACGTGCCGAGCAGCAAGAGTGAAGCTTCCAACCTCAATTCACAAAACGCCCCTCACATAATTACATTAACTTGTATGGTGCTGCGAGTGGGCGTGGTCTGCGCCAGCTGGTCACGAAACGTGCATAGACTTGCCAGGATTTGCTTGGACTTGTTCTGATCTGTTAAATGCAATTGTTGAGAATACCAAATTTCTTAATCAATGCAGGTTGATGACTGCCTGACAAATTCGTGACCAGACGCCATTTGCATCTTGTCAAGAAAGTTGGCTTAAACCAAAAGACTTGGCAAGACTAGCGGTTAAGGCGGCCTCATGCAAATTGCACTGCAAATTGTCGGTAATTAACGGATGTGGCCGCAGCAAAGGTTGCCGGATTGAAACACCTTAAGGGAGTGTAGATTGTAGATTGTAGATGAGGCGACAGCGACACGCGACATGCGACATGTTGCGACATGCAACACGACACTTTGCAAAGCGGCTTCTAAGCCAAGCTAATTACGCCGCTAACTAATTGAAGTTCGTGTGCAGGCAGTTGACTCTGACATTTAAGGCGAAGCTGGCAAAGTGGAAAGTGCTCTGGCTCTGATATCTTTGAATTAACAGCCCAGAGAATTGAAATTTTAATTAAGGTTAATATTAAAGACCTCATACAAGCTAAAAAGTTGATAGGAAATTGATTTACACATACAGAACAAGTGGGTAAGGCTACAGTCGAGCTCCCGACTTAAGGAAACCCGTTACTTATATAAATAAATTTAAAATATTTGTTATTGCATGCTTTTAGGCACTCACATTGCTGAAAAGCTTTAAGGCCCTATTCTCCTTCAGATTGCTGTTTTTGGACCTTTTTTAAAAAAATTCGCATTTGAAAACGCAATAAGATATTTGAATTTTGTTGCTTTTATTGAATTAGTAATTAATGAAAGAAAATAAAAAAATTTTTTTTGCCTCGACACGAGGGGTGTTCAAAAAGTAATGAGACTTCAAAGTTGGTGGTGCAAAAAAAAGGTGTCGTCATGGCGGCCACGATTCCGGGTCTCCGGAGCGTCGGAAAAAAAAAAAAAATATAGGGTTATGATCAGCATAGATGTAATTCTGGCCCGTAGCAAAATAAAAATTTTGCGATTTTTTTTGACAAAATGGCGGCCACTTGAAATTGAAAATCGAATTTGGACCCATTTTTTTGTAGTTTAGTGTAAAAAAAAAATAGTAAAAAAAATCGAAAAATTTTTATTTTGCTACGGGCCAGAATGGTGACAATTCTACGTCGATTAAACTTTGTTTCATCCAAATCGGTTCAGTAGAACTGGCGGAATCGTGGCCGCCAGCTCGAAAAACGTGGTTTCGAGATAAACGCGTTTAAAGTTTTGACTTCACATGCATTAACATTAACTTTGCTGGATAAAAATGGCCATATCTCCTTAAGTATTTCGAATTTCTAAAAATCCTTTTAGGGGCATATTCACAACTACCCAAGCTATAAATAAATGCAAAAAAAAAAAATCGAAAAAAATTTTTTGCTGAAAGAGAATAGGGCCTTAATCAGCCATTACCACCTTTCTGTTTGTCCGATCTTGTTACGATTACGAAATTTAATATTTAACCAAGTTCTGCAATGGTTAATTTTAAAGATCTATAGAGATGATGGAAAATTGATTCAACCCTACAGAATCATCCCCTTTCATCTGCTTTTCTAGAAATCCGTGACATTACTAATTTTAATACTTGTACTTTTACTCATTATTACTACTAATACTTTCTGATCTGATTGGGTTTATCTGGGTTTTCCCCAATCATTTTAACAAATGAAGGATAATCTTTTTTTTTTTGTTTGTGTATAAAATTTGTAATTTTATTATAGTATAATATATTATGTAATTATAATTAATTTAATAATACATAATTTTTTATATTACTTAAGTTTTACCTAAATTTTAACATTAATTTTGGTCAACTGTACTTGGTAAACACTTAATAAATAAATTAATAAGTACAGAATAAACAATATACTATCTTTCTCTTATGAAATTAAATATTAAATCGAACTCTGATATGGTTAGTTTCAAAAAACCTATAGAGATGATAACAAATTTATTTAATCATACAGAAGAAATCAATTTAAATTAATTGAACTATGACCTCCAAAAGTCAACTGGTTTGACGAAATTTTGTTGGCAATTTAATTTCAATTTGAATGTAAAGATAGCATAATCTTAATCAATCTTCAATCTTTGGTCAACTGTACTTGGTTAACACTAAATAAATAAATACAGAACAAACAATATCTATCTATCTTTCTCTTATGAAATTCAATATTAAATCGAGCTCTGCTATGGTTAATTTCAAAAGACCTATAAAGATGATAGCAAAATGATTTAATCATACAGAATAAATCAATTTAAATTAATCGAACTATGACCTCCAAAAGTCAACTGGTTTGACGAAATTTTGTTGGCAATTTAATTTCAATTTGAATGTAAAGATAGCATAATCTTAATCAATGTTCAATCTTCAATTTGTGTGGCAATCTGAATGAATTGCAATTCAGACACAATAAAGCAGCTTCAATTTTCCGCAAGTCGAAAGTGAGAAGGATATGCCTATGAATTTCTTATGGACACAACCTGAAGCACTTTACTTACGAGTATTTCACAGTCACCCAGAAGAAGGATGGACGGACGGACATTTGGCTTCACAACGGAAATGCCAATAACTGCAATGTATGTGTGTGTGTGCTTGAATGTTTCCGTGCCCTACCCTGATATATATATATATATATATGTATCAAGAAACTCACAACAGTCGCCCATTTACCCAGTTGGCCAGTTTGGCCGTCGGCAAGGCGCATTCAATCAGTGTTATTGCAGGCTGTCCAAATCCCTGGCGGCCACAAGTTTCATTGCTCGCAACGATTTGCCATTCAAGTGGCGAACAGTTGCTCAGGATTGAGGATTCAGAAGGCAGCAGCAGAAGCAGAGTCCGATTCCGAGTCCAGAGTTCTCGTCGTCAAACTCGGAGCGGAAATTTATGACAGCGCTCGCATTCAGCTGCAATTTGGCTTGTCTGTCTGTCTGTCTGTCTGTCTTTTTGTCTGACTTGGCATTGGGATTGAGTTGCCCTTGTTGTTATTGTTTTGTTGTGTGTGTTGTGAGCTGGCAGTGAAAATGATGTAATCATATTGCACATGGCATCGAAGCATCAGGAGCAAGTTTCACTTCTGCTGCTGCTGCTGCTGCTGCTACTGTGCGTTTGCCTGCTTACAAAATAATTGATTTTGTGTGCACATCCTTGACACAAATAAACACTTGCATACACACACACACCCGCACACACACACACACAGACAGTGAGAGACCGCGCAAGTTTAACAAACTTGACTGGGAAGCTCTATGAATATTTTGTATTAAATGCAACAAAGCAATGGATTTTAATTGAATTTGAAACGGCAAAACGCAACCCTTTGACCAGTGCTATATGTACTATATGTATTTTTTGTATTTGTAACTGTTCGAGTAAATCCAATACATAAATGCCTGGTACAATTTCTATAATACGAGCACTCGTACAAAGCTTCGATTTGTTTGCAAACACAGTCACTTGCCCCCTGATTTTAGATTTTCGTTCTCTCTCTCACTCTCTCTCAACTCTTTCTCTCATTTCAGTTTCAGTTTCCACTCGACTATGCAACGTGCAAACGGCAAATAGTAGAAAAAGCAGGCCATAACGCACCAAAAAAAAAAGGCAGAATATGGCAACTGAGTAGGAGGAGAGAAGTAGAAGAAGTAGACGGTGACGAGAAGGTTGCAACTGAGGCGCACTTGACAGGCACTCATGACATGCGCTGAGTGCATGCATATGTATGTAGCATGTAGCATGTTGCAGTTGCAGCAGCAAAAGCAGCAGCAGCAGCAGCAACATAAACCATGTGCACAATAGCCCACCTAGCACTTGACAACAGGCAACGGCAATGGCAACGGCAACTCGGCAATGGATCGAGAAGGAGCAGCCACAACGCAATGCAATGCAAAGGCATCAACACATCAACAGGCCGCATCGCGACGCAGGTTTCAAGCCAAAAACCAAAAGCGAAAGCCAAAGCTGCTGTCGATGTCGATGCCAAAGCCGAGAACGATGTCGATGCCGTTGCCGTTGCCATTGCCAATATATAAACGATGGAGGAGAACGATGGAGGCCTCATCAGAAATTCCGCACTCGCACTTGTATTCCCAATGAGCTGACAGCTGGCATTTGTGTGTCTGTCTGTCTGTCTGCCAGTCTGTCTATAACAGAGAGGCCACAAAAAGAGCAAAGTTGCCAGCTTGCCTCACAGTTTTGGCTATGAGAATGTTAATAGAATGTTAACTAATTTGCAGCCAAACTGTTGGTTATGGCTAATTGAAACTGGGCCAATTTTGCTAGCCTTGCAATTTTTCACATTGTTCTCAAAATCGTTTCGTTAGAGATAGATTGTCAAGTTAAATTGGCTGTCAGCTGCACAAAGGTCCAAGAGCCAATGACTTGCCAAAAGGATTGAAAACTTTTTACGTCAAACCAGCAGCAGCACCAGAAACTGTGGAAGGTTTCTCGCCAACTCTCATTTGGTATTTTAATTAAAGTTGCTACAGTTTGTTGCATAAATACGAATATGAATATGACAATCGGAGCGTGCATAAATGCAAACTAAATAGCACAGGAGAAAACAGGCATGTAAATAAGTTTTGACGAGGAATTTATTTGTAAATGGCGCCCAACGTATGGTAAAGCATTGTAAGTTTTAACAATAGCTTTATTGGTGATTATTTTGTTTATTTATATTAGATAATTATGAACTCCGCAAAAGTATTTACGAGAGTGGCGTAAGTTGTGACAAGCTAGAAGCTACTTTCAAATGGCGCCCAACGTTTGGTATTTTAATTAAACTTGCTACAGTTTGTTGCATAAATACGAATATGAATATGACAAACAGAGCGTGCATAAATGCAAACTAAATAACTCGGGAGAAAACAGGCATGTAAATCAGTATTGACGAGGAATTTATTTGTAAATGGCGCCCAACGTGTGTGTAAAATCATTGTAATTTTTAACGATAGCTTTATTGGTGATTATTTTGTTTATTTATATTAGATAATTATGAACTCCGCATAAGTATTTACGAGAGTGGCTTAAGCTGTGGCAAGCTGGAACTTTCTTTCAAATGGCGCCCAACGTATGGTAAAGAAATGTCAATTTTTTAAGCACAGCTCCAATGCTTAACTTTGCTTTTCAGCAGTGACTTTGCTATGTTACTTAGTACAAAGTAGTAGGGTTGTTTAGCTAGGGTTGTTTAAATCGTGTGTACCTTCTGAAATTCTGATCAAAATGGTGTCCAACGTATGCAAATGCTTTGACATTTATCAACCAAGGCTTTAGTGAGTCCCTTCGAAATGATGATTTGAAATGAGAATTTATTATGTGTTCACGAGTGAGATTTAATCTACACACAAGCTGAAAATCATCTTAGAATGGCGCCCAACGTATGCTACAGCCTAGTAATTTTTGGATCAAGGCAATAATAACAATTTGTTTGAGATACCTGGGCAGCAGTTTACAAGTTCCGACAACCGCTGTAGTTAAATGCATTTAAATGGTTTGATTGACTTGATTATTTAATTGCCACTGGCCACACAAATAACTAACAAACGTGAGGACCTACAGATAAAACAGGCTGGGGAGTATTTTCTGGATGCGGAACATTGATTGAAAATCGATATGTGCGCGTGTGTTTCTCAAATGTGAAAGTGAAAGGTTCAAGAAATGGGTAAGTAACAGCAATTAATTGGCAATGAAAGTCAATGTCTATCCATCTGTCAGTCAAACAGCAAATTGAAACTATAATGTTAGATTCAGCTTAAAGTTTTTATTGTTTTTACTGGTACATAATATAGAAAGTTGGCTATAGACTGAACAAAACAAATAAAAATTTTAGCAATGGTCAAAGCTCGAATGCCAATGCAATCGCAATCAAAAGGCCATTGAGAAATGCCGCGAAATTGAATTAGATTTGCATAGGAAAACAGGCAAAACCGACGACAACGAGGACAACGACAACGATGGCTGTTAATAAATATTAAAATTTGAATTATACTTGGCAAACCAATGAGAATTTTATGCGCGCTGATAAAAAGGCCACCCAAGGCATTTCATTTTGCGGTCGGTGTAGGTGTGGCCGCCTCACATTTTGGCAACGTTTCAAAAGCCGGGCAGTGATTTCAAGAGTACCCACAAAGCAAAGAGCCAAGAAACACAAAAAAACAGAGAAGAATATTTATAATGAAAATGCAAAAAGTGACGACGAATTGAAAGTTTTCAACGTTTTCTTCGGTTTTTTTTTTTCTTGCTTTTTTCCTGCTGGCACAATTACCACAGCCATTTTTGTTGATTTGTAACACATTGCAGATGATGATGATGAGGCGATGATGACGTACAACTTGGCTGTCGTGAAAGTAGAACTTGAGTGGCCCAAGATGTGGCGCAATTGTCACACAAACACTTTGCATGCACAATCAGAGCCCCGGCAAAGCAGAAAGGAACAAACCCCTCACGATTGAGTGCCATCCCATCGTCAGTTTGCCTTCATTTCATATTCCCCCCTCGCCCGCTCCTGATTTCATACCCGTACCACGCGCACTCTCACAATACTTCTGCTTCAAGTTGAGTAGCACTAGTAATAAAAGTATATGGAAACTTGTCGCTTGACACTTTCAAGTTCTAGCCAATTGGTTGCCATAGAAGAGATGCTGCTACCGAAACAACAGCTGTTGGGTTTCAGCACTTTTTGCCGCTTAATTGCATTTAAAGGCAACAATAGCTAAAAATTTCCATTGGCCATTTGCGGCATAAATTAATATCTTTTATCTTTATCCTAGATTCAAATTCAGCTGAAATTGCATTTGGTCGAGGCTTATATAAGCTGTTGATGAATTCAAAAATCAATACTAATATTTAACTATTCCAGCAAATAGTTAAGTGCGGGTATCTGATAGTTGAGATGTAGAATTAGATGTTCTTAGATTATTTCTGCTACTTTTATGTAGCCAACATCTCATGTTGTTTTTGATTTAATTAAAAAAAATTCCCCACAGGAGATATTAAATTAAAGTCCTTACAGAATCATAATGGATATAAGCTAGTATAGTTTGCTTCTAACAAATGCAACAGCACGGAAATGACTAAGATATTGCCTGAAGGATAGTTCTCAATGTTTCTGTGCTCCTTTTCAAGACGTTAACAATGAGCAAAAGCAATGAAGTACATAAATCTGTATTTATGTTTCCAGTGTTCAATGCATGTACCCGTATATGTCATTGCATTTGTATGCATTTAATCTGTTCTTTGTCGCATGCAATGAGACGACAATGAGAACAGAAAGGCGGCCAAGGAAGGCGCTGAGCAAACCAAAATGAAAGAACAAATAGAGTATTTCTCAGGCAAACCGATTATTTGTATACACTCTCAGAGCACTCTAAGTAAAATAAGTGTAATACGTATACGTAATAATCGAAACATGCTAGGAGATATAGGAAGTAATTTAAGGCAACTCAACAAATTGTCTAGGAAGTTCTATTTATTTTATGTCGTCAACTTCTGATTAAAGTCATTGTACAACTACTTGTATTATCCGTTAGGGTACAAAACTGAGAAAAAAGAGTGCTGGCCATTGTCGTTGCTCCTTTTAGTAGTGGCTTTATGGAGAAACTCTTGGTCGTGTCATGCGCGTGGCCTTCACTTCCTTCGCTTTGCCATCGCACAAATAATTATGTGCATGTGGCCAATATGGAATCGTTGTCGTCTGTAGACAGACTGCAATAGTGGTTCTGTGAATGCGCCTTGTGTTCTTAGCCACGTGCAAGGTCGCAATTTCAGCGTTAAGATATTACACATTTAATTGTGCATTCGAGTAAAGTCAGCGATGTCACACAATCAATATTGTGACCCGCATCATGAGTAAGAGTTGTCTATCCCTCTTTTTTAATAAGGTTCAATCTTGAATGACAGTAAACGAATGAGAGATCGGTAGAAAAACTATCCTAGTATCTGAATCTGAATAGTAAATCCCCTTAAATGTTATCTCTGGATTAATATAAAGTATTAGAACACATTGACAATCAGTGAAAAGGCCATTCACAGACGTTTTTGCTTAAAATTTTAGGAGAAAATGCTTTTTATATGGTTACTAGGGAACTGTGATTGTGTGATAATTTCAGCTTTCTAGGTTTAACCGTTTGGCCTACTCAGTGATATGGATTTTCATATGAAAAAACATGTTTCTGATCTAATTTATCTCTGTTATTTAGAAGATTTCACAGCTTTCCATATTACATAGGAGCTTACACCGAGTCTTACCTGCAAGTCGGTGCCAGTTGTGCCCGGCTGTGCCAGATCACAAGCTGATATCCAAGGATTAAGGCGTGTTAGAGCGGTCAAGTGCGATTGACGGCCGAGTATGGATTTCTTGAGGTCCACAACAGGCGTTGCTCCAGTCGTTGTTGCTGTTGATGTTTTTGTTGCTGTTGCTGTTGCAACAGTTGCCGCCAAAGCGCCACCGTCCCTCTGGGCAATCGCTATCAGATGCGACGCATAAGCGTCGTTTCCAATACTTCTCCCCTCCTCTCCTGTCTCACGTTTATTGTTGTTGTTATTAGTGTCTTCTAACTCCGTATTCCTCTCGTTGTGTTGCGCTTGCAGCACACTTTCATCGACTAATCGAATTTCGTCCTGTTGTTGCGACTCGGGCTCCTGTTGCTGATCCTTCGGATGTTGCTGCTGCGTTTGTGTCAAGGCTAGACTCGCATCCAGATTGTAATCCTCATCCACCTCTTCGTTTAGCTTGATCAAACGATCGAATGACTCCTCCGACAGCAGATCGTCCTCGGCGACCAGCGCAAAGATATCCTCGTCCGCTACCACGTCCGCTTCTGCGTTCGCGTCAAATGCACGCGATGAGGCGTATTGCACCGGCAGTCCGCTGTTATCCTCCTCCTCTTGCTCCGCTTGCTCCTCCACCGGCTCCTCCACCGGCTCCTGCTCCGGTTCTGTTTCAGCCTCCTCGTTAATAAGCGTCGCCTCGCTGGATTCGGGCGCCCCCGCCGCTGATTCTGTGCTTTGAGCCGCGTCGTGGCTGCTCGACGACCTCGTGCCCTCGTCGAGACTGCGGACACGTCGCGTCGAGGCTGAGGATGAGGAGAAGGATTCGTCGGGTGCGTGCAGCGCCGGTCGCCGATAGAAATCAAAGTTAAGCGGTCGATTGTGGGCGGGGGAACGTTCACTGCTGCTGGGACGACGGCCTGGGACGTCACCAATGCTACCGTCGAGCAATTCTGGCAGCTGGAAGAATGAGAAGCCGCCACCAGCGTTGATAAAATTTAACGACTCTCTGGAGTCGTAGCTGGACGGTAAGGTTGCTGCCGCTGATCGAGATGCTGCTGGTGTCGTTGTTGTTGTTGTTGCTGTTGTTGTTGGTGTTATTGCTGGTGGTGTTGTTGTTGTTCTTATTGTAGTTGTTGTTGTTGTTATTAACGAGCTGCTGCTGCTGCTGCTGGTGCTGGCACGCCGAGCCCCCGAAATAAACGCAAGCGCCATCACGACCAGCCCGGGTCCTGGCCGCATATTGACCTCGGGTTCGGCGGTGCTAGCATGGTGCAGGCCCGCTTGAGACGCGCTTGCGACTCCAATTCAATGCGAGTAATGATGGGCTCATGGCCCCATCATCATCATTAATATGTGGGTTTCGTTTCGATCTCCCTCAGCTGCTGTTCCCTCAGCTGCTGTTGCTGCTGCTCCTTGTTCGCCTCGTTTGGTGCCGCTGCCTCCAGCGTTACCGTTTCCGTATCCTGGCAACTGCTCGGCTCGTCTCTGCTCTCTCCGGCTAGCGGCATGAATCACGTCGTTGTGCAGTAGAAAAAGCTACAACAGGCACTCTCTATTCTGCCAATAGATGGCGCTTAATATTCCAGCGTTTCTTTTTAGTTTTTAGTCTCTTTGCAGCGGATCGGCGTCGCAGCGGCGTCCTCTGCTCATGGCAGGCTTTAAAGCTGGCAGAGATGAACGAAATGCAGTGGGACGAACTGAAGCGAAGAGGGGGGAGAGTAAAGCAAACACAACGCAACGTAACGTAACGTAACGAAACGGAAAGTCCCGACTTTTGCGATAAGCGATTAACGATTTATATGCCACTGATATCGATAACACAAAACATTTTTAACAATTAACTGCACTTTGAATTTGATGGAATATATTTTTAGATTTCAATTTTTTTTATTTCTTTTTTTGGGGCCGTCGTTTAGTTGTTGCTGCGGTTACTATTTGCTTTTTGTTGTTGCTGTTGCTGTTGTAGTTGATGTTGTAGTAGCTGTTGTTGTTTTAGTAGTTGTTGTTGTTGTTGTTATTGCGACACTGCTGCTGCACATTAACCTTGAAATTGAAATTCGTGTGTGTCGTGTGTGTTTTTTCTTGTTTTGTTGCTGTCGCATATTTTTTTTTATGAACTTTTTGCCTCACGCGAAGGTCACATAGCAGCAATTTGGCTGGACTGCAAATATTATTTACTTAGCATTAGTTATAATTTATTGTTTAATGTGTTTCTCTTTTTTTTTTGATATTCGCAAGAAACAAAAGACTTTTACGGTTGCCGCAGCATTTTGCGTTTTCGAAACACAATTTTCGGTTTCGGTTTCGCTTTCTCCGTCTCCGTCTATCCCTCGCTCTCGTTCTCGCTCTCTCTCTGTCACTCGTATGTTCAGAACGCCAACGCAACGTTCTATAGCTCGTTGTTGTGCGCCCACGCTCCAAGCTCAGCTGCGCGCTCTCTTTTGGCATCGGCAGCCACGCTC
Organism: Drosophila subquinaria; assembly: GCA_037043405.1. Lineage (NCBI taxonomy): Eukaryota > Metazoa > Arthropoda > Insecta > Diptera > Drosophilidae > Drosophila > Drosophila subquinaria. The sequence goes on along the minus strand of JBAMBL010000492.1, from coordinate 16,671 downwards.
TTTTGCATTTGAAATACCGTTACATGCGTTCAACGCTTTGCAAAGCAATTGCACACACTTAGAAAACGCAGTTTGATGACAGAGATTTATGACAAAAAACTTGCATTTTGCATTTTGCATTGTCTGCTGCTTCTATTTTGCATTTGTCTATGCAAAATGAAAAAAAAACAAAAACAACAGCGCAATGTGTGTGTGTGTGCTAGTGACACAGCAGCCAGCTTTAAGCGAGCCAATAAGCAAGTGAGTGTGAAGGAGAGAGAGAGTGAGAGGCGGAGAATGGAAGGAAGAGTGGGAGCAGCTACACGACGAGCACATGACGAGAGCACGAAGTAAAACGAAGCAGCCACAGCAGCAGCCACCGCACAAAGAAGAACGTCGAAAATAAAACGTTGCCAGCACACGCACACACACACACACACTGAGACACATTGAGACAGCAGCAGCACACATACAGGGCAAAGAAATTTATATAATTCGCAGCAGCTAGCGACCGACGTTGCCTGGTGCTGCTGTTATTGTTGTTGTTGTTCTTGTTATTGCTGCAAACACAAAACAGCGGACGAAGCGCGTTCGTGGGTGGTGGAGAATCAGTTGTTGTAAGTGTATGCGTGTATACGTGTGTGTGTGAGTAGTTACTTAGGGCAGCCAGGCAAGCACTCGGCGTGCCTTTTGTAGCAGCATGAAGTAGTCACCGTCTTCTTTGTCACTGTGCGTGCTAGTGTTGGTGGTAACTGTAAGTACGAATGTATGTATGCGTGTGTTATGGCAGCGCCAAAGACGACAGCGACTGCGGCGCCTGCATGTGGATTTTGTTAGTGTATATGGCTGTGTATTGGTGTTAGCTGCTGCTGCTGTCGCTGCTGCTGCTGCTACCGCTGATTGTCCAACAAAATGTTCTTTTTGTTTAGAGCACGAAGAAACGTTTTTTGTGTTTTTTCTAAATATGTATTTTATTTTTTTTAGCATTTTTCCCTGTTGCTGCGTGCGTGTTACAAAAGAAGCTGCGCTTTTTAAAAATAATCATAATCATCAGCATCAGTGAAATGTTATTTCAATGACTCTCTGGCCACACTGTGCGTGTGTATTTGTTAACTTTCACTTTTGTTTTATTTGCTGCTGCGTTGACACTGCGCACACATACACACGCACACACATTTATATACATGTACGCATACGCATATGTAGGTATTTTCTCTTTTTTCTTTCTTTTTAGATGCGTATATGTATGTGTGTGTGTGTGTGTACTACTTCGGGTTTGCTGTTTCTGTTTCTGTACGGCGGCTGCTTATATAAGCCCGGAACATGGCACAAAAAAAAACTATTTGCCACGAACTTTGCGCTGTATTTTTCTGCAATTTTTTTTTTTTCCAGAGTTTTGTTTATGCAACGTGGTCACACTTTGTGGCCTCTGTCAAGTGATTTTCACATCATAGTATTATATAACACATTGGGCAATTCAATTTTGCAGGTTTAATGTGGTGGCAGTCGATACAACACAATATTATATGATTCGATTTGTATAGATTCTGATCTATCGATCGCGATTTATCGAAACAACACACTCTCTCTCTCGCTCGCTCTCTCGCCTGAAAAGCGCTTACGTTACGTAGCAAATGCCTAGATAAACGTGTGTACATAATTACAATGTATATGTGTGCGTGTGTGCGTTTATCTGTCTGTATGTGTGTGTGTGTGTGGGTATTTCTTCCAAGAGCGCAGCATCAACTGCCGTAACGGCCGCGTGGGCGGAGGCTGAGGCTAAGGGGGAGGTGTGCTTGATAGTCCAAGGGGGGCGTAAAGGTTGTTGTATGTAGACAGTGGCTATTGAGAGTTATGCTTGGCAGCTTTTATTAGTTGAAACACCAACAAAAATGGTACAAATTGGTTAGTAAAATGGCAACGCGTTCCATTCCCAACAACTCATATTTATCAACGATAACGATAAATTATCAATTTGACGTTTGCTCGGTTTTTTTTTCGTTTTCTTTTTCGATTTGTAACATTTCACTATAATTTTTTTAGTACGGCTCTCGTTGTTTTATATTTTCTTTTCTTTACTTGTAACAATTACATTACAAATAAGAAATTTGTAATTTTGTTTTAATAAGGATTTCTTTTGGATTTGGTTTTTTTTTTATATGCTATGTATTTATGTATTTTTTCTTGCTTCTTTTGGGTTCTTTTGCTGCTTGACTCTTTTGGACAAAACAGTTGCGCGACGACGCAGGATATACCGTTACAATCCTGCTTCTTGCTGATGGCCCCAAACGGCACTGACTGTGCCACAAATTGCAGATGGCGCTTAACTGGAATATGCCAATGGCCCGAGCTGCCCATGGGGCAACACGAACAACGAACCGAAACTCTCTCTCTCTCTCGAAGCGCTGACAGAAAGAGAGCGTGTGTGTGCTTACTATGTCGCTCTAACGACACTCTCTCTTCCACTCGCACTCGCGCGCTCTCTCTATCAATCGTGTGACAGTTCGAAATTCGAATGGGAATGCTTTCCAGTTATGTTAACTAACAGCTTCGAAATACGTTGACAGCTTAGACTGTATGTGTGTGTGTTTGTTTGTGTGTGTGCGTCGCTGTCGAGATGAAGCAAGAAAAATTACTTGCTGCAGGGCACTTAATCACTAATGACAGCAACGCCAGCGTCAACTGAAGCAGCGACAGCGACGTGGGCAGCGGTGCCTGAACCTCAACTCACTCAAAGTGCGTTGGCGTTGGCGTTGTCTCCACTTGACTCGAGTCGAATCGACTCGACACTAGACTCGGATTACGTCCTTTGCTCCTACTTTATTCAGTTCTGTTCTATTCTATTCTGTTTTGTCATTCTGATTTCTGTGCGTTTCGTTACGGCGTTTTGTTTCACTTGGCCTAAAATGTCTAATACCCTATAATGTCGTTTAATCCCACTCAACGTGCTTTAGTTTCGCTTTGCAGCTTACAAAGGCACGTAAGACGAATCCGACGTTGCAGTTGACAGACAGTTCCAAATGAACTCATTCGATATGGAGAGAGAATAAAACACACACACACACACACAGTTGCCATCTCTCACTCTCACTCGCACTCTTTATCTATCTTTCTATCTCTTTTTGTTCTGTTGGCTTTAATTTCAGTTCAAAAAATAATGTAGCATAACTTTGAGCGCAAGCTGTCAAACTCGGCTAATCAGAAACTAACAGCATTCAAAAGAGAGAAAACTCGGCCACAAAAGTCTCAGTCGACAGTTGATATCTGAGAACTCTTGCCACAAACAAACAAATAAATAAGGCCACGCGACCTTCAACAGTTGTTGCTGTGTTTGATGTGAATTTTGATCCTGCCAAACTGCGATTCCACTTGAATAATTAACCTTTCTTAATTAGCTTAAGTAACTAGGCCACAAATCAAAATGGCTCAAACGGAGAGCAGACAAGATGCAAGTGGCAGGTATAAGCTTTGATATGATCACATCAGCGAAGCTTTTCTCTGCTGCCCATGAACCCAAAAATTAGATTTTTTAGATTTAGATTTTAGACATAGATCAATTTAATTAAAAAAAAAAAGACATTTTTAAATGTTATTCTTTTTATTAGTTTATAATTATAATAATTTACTTGATACACATATATTAAGTCAAAAAATATATACATTTATGTATTATTAATTTAATTTAATTGATTTAATAATTTAATGCAAAACGATAAATTTTCTTCATACAGTCGTCGAATAAATTATTTGACAAAAATAAACTTAAATCTACTCATAATTTGAACTTTGGCATCAATGGAAAGGTCATTTAAAAATTCCGTTTGAATAATACAAAACTTTCCTTAACTTATTGAAACATTTTGAATTTTTTTATAAAAGTCTACTGCTTTGACTTTTTTCCTCGGTCTCAAACAAAAAATGTTTTGATGCAAAAAGTTTCCAAAACAATTCTTATAGTGACTGCATACAATTTTTTTCAAAAATCTCTTTGCTAGTATTTTTTATGATTTTTTTTAAATTTCTAAAAATTACTATTTTAGCCACTTTTTTCTCCTTTTCATACAAATTTTTCTGAGATAATCCAATACAAAAAATAAAAAAAATTCTAGCAAAGAGATTTTTGAAGAAAATTGTAATTAAAAAAAAAATAAATAAAGACTAAAATAGAAAAATCAAACTTAAGATTATAATCATTTATTATTCCATGGTTTTTTTTAGCAAAATTCCCAAATAAAAAAAGTATGAAATTTAAATATATTTTTTCAATCACAACCATAAAAAATAGTCTGAAATCTAAACATTTTTTTTCAACCACAACATTTTATTTTTTTTTTTATACTTTAAACTGTACAAAAAATAAAATTGATTAATCTCAAAAAGATTTAGGATATAAACAGCTTGGAATTAAATGCGGGGATTCACAGTGAATTCGTTTTCTAAACCCAGTTCCTAGTGGATTTTCAGTTGCCCCTGGCCACACCCGATGTGATAAGGATAAGGAACAGAGCAGTAAAAGTAAAAGTAAAAGTGAATGAGAGCGACAGACAAAGGGCAAAGGAAAGCATAAAGAAAAAAAACTTAAAACAGCGGCAAAAAAAAGGAAAGATAGACAAAAAGGGACGCAGCGAAGAAGAATCCCACATAATTTGGCTTGGAAACCATTTTGCTTCAATTTATGCGCATTCCAATCAATAACTGTGACACATGCAACCAACCGACGAAGCGACGAACCAACGAACCAAGCAGGCAAGGACATCACCATCACCAGCCACCAAGGAGAGTGAAAGTGCTAAGATATGCTCCAAAGAGCAGCAGCAGGAGCAAGACATAGGGAAAGGGGCAGAGGGGCATGGTAAGAGCAAGTGGCAGCAGAGGAGCTTTGGACAGCGTCGTAGGAGACAATCACACACACATACATACACATGTATACGCACAAGAGGAATGGATATGAATGTGTCAAACTTATGCGGGCACACAAAGCTCTGAATGTGTGCGTGCAGAAATTGATAAGAAACAAAATAACCCTGAAGATGAAATTTGTGCAAAGAGCGCCCAGTAGCAACTGAGAGAGTGTGTGTGTGTGTGTGTGTGCGTGAGAGAGAAAATGGAGAACAAAAGCAACAAAAAAGTTGCCTGCTCAAATAACAATACAACTGCGGCAACGGCAGCAGCAGCTCAATTCGATAAAATTCTATTACCAGCTCAACTATGTGTTTGGTAAGTACATACATACATACATATGTATTTGTTTGTCTTAGCAGCTAGCTTAAGCTTAAATAAGCAGATCACAAGCTTATTTTGCATGCAAAACAATCAATATCGATACGTGTAAAATCCATGTACTTATTAAATACCGATCATTTGGTATTTTTTGCTCCATTGATCAGCATACCAGCCAGTGCTGATAAAATACAGAGCGATAACGATTGCGACTGCGACATTATGTATCATAACCAGTGTTGCCAATTTAGCTATTTTTGCGCCATTTCTGGTGGTTTACAAATGCCAAATGCGGAGAAAAAAACTAATATAGCGACTGGCGGGAATTATAGCTACATATGTATATTGAGAGTTGAAATTGCATATTTTATTAAAATTTCTGGGCACATTATAGCAAGGCATCACATCAAATTGCATATTGACACATTTAATTTAATATTGCACTTAAGGTTATCTTTTAAACTCATCATCTATCATTAAGCTTAGTACGCAAGCTAACTAAATTTTACGCGGCGTAAAGTGCTCAATATTTAGCTGTCGACGAGCGTAAGCCCAGTGTTGCCAATACAATACGGACAAATAACAAAAAGTTGAGTGGTAACTCTATGCGTCAGCGGCGGTTTATTTTAAATTTGAGCATGCAGAACTGATTTGGATAAAAGAGGAGAGAATAGGCAATGAAAAATGTATATTAATGTAATAAAAGGAGAAATATTCGACGGCACGCAAGCATAGCGGGTATTGGGTGCACCCATCGCTTTTGAACTTTTTACGTTGATTCTCCCTCTATATTAATAAAAAAAATGCAAAGTCTTTGATTTATGTCTATAAAAACAATTTTAGTTTTCGTTCTTGCTAATAATTCATTAATATTGTCCTCGTTATTGTCAATGTCGCTGGTTTTTGTCAACGTTGCGGCCATTTTTTTGAATTTATGTGAGTGAGCGAGATAGATAGATAGCGAATTTCTAAACAGTTTGATGTTTCGCTGGGCTTGTCAGCTGTTTCAAGCAGTGCTGCTCATTCTGTTATTTTACTTAACAGCTCTGTTATTTTATTTAGTCTGCGGACACCCGAGCGTAATAAATGTCAAGTTCTTCTTCTTGATTTTACGCCAGCGTTTTTTTTATATGGAGTTTGGGCTTACGCCAGGCCTTTTTTTGAGTTTGCGTACTATGCTTTAAATCAAAAATTAAAATTAATATATATAATATGTTTGTATTGCGTAGGGCAAATACATTTTGCCATAACTATAAGGCGCCGGCCAGGAACCTCAAATCCATCAGAACAGACGAGAAAAGTTTTGTTGAGCCAGACTAGCATTAACAATCTCTTCATTAATAAATAAATACATTTAATCTAAAGTTACTTTATTGAATGCTTTATTCAAAAAATTTCTAGTCGTTTCTAGCTGTTTTAGAAAGCAGATATAGCTTGCTCAAGCCCAAAAAAGCTGGCAGCACTGATCATAACCGTTTGACAGCAGTTGGCAAGTTGGCTGCTTATCGAAATTGGTTATCGCAATCGTAATCGAAATCAGCGTCTACCTTAACGCACACTTTTTTTAGTGTGCACAGCAGACATTGAGATAACCGTTACAAGGACGCGCCGCTGCCGTCGCTGCTGCTGCTGCTGCTGTAACGAAACTGGGCAACGAAAGGAAGCGGCAAGGATTTTGCGCAGTTTTGCTGGCAGGCGAGCTGGCGGACAGCGACTTCTGCTCTTTTTGCACGCACAGTAACACAACAGCAACAACAACAACAAGAGCAAATAGCAAGCAAGGAAAAAAAAAAGCAGGCAGAAACAGGCAAAGGCAACGCAAGTTTTGTGAATGAAATTTCGCGCAGGCACAAAGCGCACAAACAAGTTAAGGTGGCACACACAAACACACACACACAGACAGTTGCTCACTCACTCACACTCACACACACTAGCTCACGTTCTCTGAGAAAGTCACGCGGCAGGCGTATGCACAGAGATGCGAACGAAATAGGCAAAAGGGAGATGCAGAGAAGGGAGCAGGAGCCCCAAAAAGCAAAAGCAAACAATGCCGCGCTTTGTGTGTGTGTGTGTGCGTGTGTGTGTTTGAGTTCAAAGCTAGAAAATACGAAAAACGAAACGTAACCAAAGCAAAGCAAAGAAAAATGAGAGCAGCGTTGAGCGGAACGTGTGATGGAATGGAATGAGATGGATTGGGTTGTGTTGTGTGTTGTGTTGTGCTGGGAGAGTTAACAGTTAACAGTTTGGGAAACCCAAAAGGGAATCGACATCTGCCGCTGGGCAGGCGGGCAAAGCATTCACACTGTCGCTCTCTAGCGGGCGTGGTGGTCTCTGTTCGCCCTGTGGGTGGAAATTTCGAAGCTCTTGAATGCTTGCTGGAAGGCACTGGGCCCAAAAACAAAACTAATGCTCAGCATTTATCGATGATGACGGTACTCGAAGCGGCTTCAGTGGGCGCTCTATAGATTGACCCACAAATATTGCTGCTGCAGCCGCCATAATTATGTTAACCTCTGGCCGCTGTCTGGCGCGCACAATGATCAACTTGATGATGATTACGATTACGATTAGATAGCTCAACACAGCGCAGCGAAAGTGCAATAAAAGCGATTGACAAATTTATTGGTGGCGTGCGAGCCCTTTCTGGGAGAGGGCAACGTACATAAACTGATTAAAAAACATAGAGTTGTCAATGCTTGACAAATTTTATTGAGCTTTGTAAAAAACGAAAAAGATGACATAATATTCGAGTAATTAATAATATATTAGTCATAAGCAACATCTCAGAAAGTTTAAAGTCAAGTAAATTTTGAAAAAAAATTTTTATATGTGCAATAAGTTTTTTTTTTTTTGGAATGAATTTATTTCTTTTTAGTGCTTTATGAGAGCTGGAGTTCCACAGGGCAGCGTTCTTGCACCACTGCTCTACTCAATATATACAGCAGATCTACCCCGCCCCAGTGAGCAACATATGGAGTATCCCAGTAAGGCGCTTCTTGCAACTTATGCGGACGACATTGCTCTGCTCTACAGCTCCAAATGCCGCTTGGAGGCAGCAAGAGGAGTACAAGAATACATCAACTCACTGGCAGCTTGGTGCAAAAGATGGAATTTAAAGATCAATCCACAGAAGACCACCAACCCCTGCTTCACTCTAAAAACATTAATCGACCACACTCCGCCAATACAGCTAGAAGGCGTAACTCTTGACCAACCAACGGAGGCAAAATATCTGGGCATCACCCTCGACAAGCGTCTTACTTTTGGTCCCCACTTGAAAGCTACGGCTGGAAGATGTGGCCAAAGGATGCAGCAATTGCGGTGGCTCATCAATCGAAGAAGCACCATGACACTAAGAGCCAAACGAGCTGTCTACGTACACTGTGTCGCCCCGATCTGGCTCTATGGCGTGCAGATTTGGGGAATAGCTGCCAAATCCAACTACAAGCGCATTCAAACCTTGCAGAACCGAGCAATGCGACAAATCACAAACTGCCCCTGGTATGTACGTGGCTCCACTCTTCACCGTGACCTCAAGCTTCATACAGTGGAAGAGCAAATAGGAAGACACACCAGCAGATACAGTGATCGACTGACAAGACACCAAAGTTTACTCGCCAGACGACTTCTCCCAGCCAGGCCTTTGAGGCGATTAAAAAGATTGGGTTTCGCCAAAACAATTGGCCAACTCCCTCAGGCGCCCTCATAACTATCTGAGCTCATCGTAAATCCTTTGCGTTTAGCAACAGGTTAGGTCTTCTTTTTAATATATTAATTGTGTTGGTTATGTCACTAATTTGAATGTACGGATTCCACACTTGTCTAATAAACTTTGTTATTGTTAAAAAAAAAAAAAAAAAAGAAAAAAAAAAAAATTTCTTTTTAGGTTAGGTTAGGTTATCAGTTACGCAAAATCTTAGAATAAAGGTTTCGTATTGGTGAACCGGTTATTGTATGTTTTTTCGTTTTGAAATACCGGAATGGTATAGGTTCACAAAAAAAGATATTTTTTGGCAAAAATATAATTATATTTATAATATAATAATAATATGTTTCATTCACACATTTATTTCATATATTCTTTAGTTTGATGTAGTGAAGTTACATTTAAACAATTTTAATATTTCATTTAACAAAACAAATTTAATTTAATTTAAAAATTCAAAATTAAACATAAGAAAATTAAATCCAAAATCAAAATTAAAAATAAAAAATAATTTTGGATGTATGAAAAACCGAAATAAACCCTTATAAATAAAACGCTAACTAATAGGTTATTTCGGTTTAAAGGAACAATTTTCAAATGCTGTTTTAAACTAATAATTACATGAGAAGTTGATAGCAAGTTAGAACTTGGGATTTACAATTTTCAATTTTTAAAAAACCCACGGAGCCTGGAATTAAAATTTTAAATTTATCTGTTCAGTTTTGCCTAAGTTAAAGATAATTAACATTTAGTACTAAACAAAGAAACAAGAAATAGTTTTAAAGTGGAAATAATTTAGTTAGCTGGTGTATATACTACATATGTACATATATGTATGTATGTACGAGTATAGGTTTATTTGTTTAGATAGTTCACCTAAAAGTATGCAGCGACTTTTATACTTATCGTAGCGCATTCGCTGCTCACACACATACGCAAACTTACACGCTTTCCCACACTTATGTATGTATGTGTGTAATGCTGCACATAAAATGTAAATGAGTGTAAGTGTGTGTGTGTGTGTGTCAGTTGGGTGATAAAGCCATAGATATAGCTTGGCCTGCATGCGTGTGGATAATGGCGCGCCGAAAAGTCGAAACGCACACACAACACACTAACACCCAAACACACACACACACGCACACACACATGCGCGCACATAATAAGGTGCGATTTGTCTCGCGCATAAAACGAAATTTCCTGCAAATATATATATGTATATACATACACACTCACACACACATGCTCTATACTTGGTAGCTGAATGGCTGGCCAACAATGGTCGCTTCTGCTAGAGGGGTAGAATGAGGGGAGAGAGTGGGGGAAGGAGGGGTTGGTGGTGGGGGGACAGTTTCGATTGCTTTGTTGCTTGTATATGACAGCGTGCCGATGTCTCTATGCATGTGTGTGTCTGTGTCTGTGTGGAGGACATCTTTGTAGGTTAAGGCTCATGTCAAAGCCTGGCGACAAAAGGCGTAAGGCGTGGCAACACAAAAAAAACTCGTTTGCCATAATTATTGCTTTTGTTGTTCGCTCGCTTGCAGCCGATACGCGTGTGTGTGTGTCTATGTGTGTGTGTGTGTGTGTGTGGGACCCGCATTATTATTTTAACCGGAAATGTGTGTGCTGCCCTATGTGTGTGTGTGTGTGCGTTACGTGTATAAAATTTGTGAACTAGATGAACTTTTTCTTGTTGTGTTTGGCGGAAGCTTATTCTCTGTGTGTGTGCCGGCGACAACATTTAGCAAATTTTGTATGACAATGTCGCTTGGCATATCTCTCATTCGATCTCAGTCTCTCTCTCTCACTCTCACATAATGCAGATGCTGCTTGGAGTAACCTCAGCTGCTGACAGCGCCCACTTTTATGACAAATATTATGTTAAAGACCGAATATGCGCTACGCCATAAAAGTCAATCATTTTTCATTTCGCTTTGCGCGTCGTCGTCGTCGTCGACGACGTTGTTGTTGTCGCCGTTGTTGTTGTTGTCGCCGTTGTTGTTGTTGTCGCTGTAGTCGTCTCTCGCACTGCGTTTTCTTCATGCCGCGTCACTGTCACTCTCACAGCCATTCACACAAAAAGCAACCTCGCTCCCGCTCTGCCCATTGAATGAACCCCCTTTGACAAGGGCGTGGGCAGGAGGAATAAAAGTCAGACCACAGCCCCCTTCTAAAGTGATATGCGGAATTTTACAAGCTTCAGAATTAACAAACATTTCTCCCACTATTGATTGAAAGGATTTGAAAAAGATTTCGAATTTTCATGAAAGAAGTTGTATCCAAACTTAATTTATACAAACATCAAGACAACTTAACAATACTTAATCTAATTACCTGTTTTTTCTGAGTTCTTCTCATTCCTTTCAACAAATGCTGAAACAACTAAATTTTTGTTTGAATAACTTCCGTCTCAACTTTTATTTAAATATTTTCAAAATATTTTTTTGAGTTATAAATTAAAAATTGTATTTAACGCATTTTAATTATTAACTTTGTAATTCTATTTTATAATTTTAAATTAATTAATAATTTAATATAATAATCAATTAATTATTATTTATTTTTTATTTCTTACTGTCCACTGATTTAATTTGTCGCCCCCTTTTTGGGTAAAGCTGACTACGCCCTTGTCCCTTCCTCTACTTGAATGCTGCCTTTGGCTTTGCTGCTTGCTTCTTCTCTTTTCTCTTTCTTCTGCTTTCCTTTCTTTTCTTTTCTTTTCCTTTTTTGCTTGTGTCCGCTGGGGACATTTAATTTTTGGCGGTCATTCGTTGTGATTTTCCTTGATATGCGATATAGTATTTTATGTACAGTTCGTCTATATGTATGTATGTATGAGTGTGTGTACAGCTCTGTTTGTGTGTGTGTGTGTGTGTGTGTGTGTGACTTGACTAACCGTTTGTTGTTGATTTTTGGCGCGGCTTGCTTCAATTTATGTTCTGTTTGCCGTTATTGTCGATTTTTACTTGTCCTTTGCTTTCGTTTTTTTTATTTTTTTTTTTTGTTGTACATTTTAAAGGACCTTTTTTGGGTGTGGAACACATTTGCTGTGTTGTTATATTGATAAGTTCATTTAATGGGCACGGCCTGACTTGCCCTCTTCCTGTGCCCAGTTACACACACATACACACAGTACGTCAAGTAATTGTTTTGACTAAGATAAAAAATGTTAAAATTAATTTTTAAAGAGAAAAAAATCATTTTTTTTTTTAATTTAAAATCTATTTGACTTAAATAATTTTTAAAATAAAACACAAATGTCAATATTTTTTCATTGTCAAAATAACAACTTGACATACTGTACATACATACATATATATTTATACATTTGGCATACAAATGTGTGTGTGTGTGTGTTTTTTTTTGGCATTTATTTGAGTGCGTCGCGCCTAATGAGTTTAATGCTTTGTTATCAGCGCTGTAATCTGCTTATGTAATATGCGGCCAAAACTTCAACATAATTGAATCACAAATTATGTCATTTTGTGTGTTATACACACACACACACACATGAACATACAGACAAACATATTCAAAAGATTCTAAGGCTTTAGGCTCAACTTTAAACGCATTAATTGTCGTCAGATTGCTGGGGAATTGAGTGACTGGCAATTAGAAATTACGCTGATAACGGTACTTACGACACCGCCCATTTGTATTCTGATTTACAAAGCGGCAATGTGATCTGTTAGAACGAGACAACAGCATCATACAAAACGATCTAAACAAAAAATCTTTCTCTCTCTCTCACACACATACAATCATTTAGCTTAGTCGCCATTTTTGCTGGGTTTGTTTACATTTTGTAGCAGTGCTGCCATCTAGTTGTAATAAAAATTGACTATTTTTGACCCCGTTTGGTTTAACATTTCCATTGTCTGCAAAGTGCTAATTACAAAACGTTTAAGCAACTGTCATAGAGCAATTACTGGAAATGCCACACCTGAGATCGAACTCTATTTGTTTTTAGAGCAATTTCCAATACTGTAAATACACGTGCCCCGGGGCTGGCCCAACACCAAGTAACCTATATCTCTCTCTCTCTCTCTCTCTCCCTCTCTCTGTCTGTGTCTCCCTACGATTCCTGTCAATGACGGAAGGCCACTTTCATTTTGTAGGAAAAGCAAATGAAACTTAACGGAAAAGAAAATTACATCATGCTCGTTTCAATGGGTCGACATAATATTATTTTCCTTGGTTTTTTTTCTCTTCATTTTTTTTTCTTTATTTGCAGCCCCGACCCCGCATATCTTCCACTGTGCGTGAGCCTTACACAGAGAGAAAAATGGCGGAACAAAAAAAATTAATGAGCCATGAATATTGGTATTTTTGTCGCTATCTCAAAGTTATTAAAAGCGTATGATTTTTTGTTAACAAATAATCATTATTAACAGTCCCTGTAAAATATACATTGCCCAAGGAAATCGGTTAAGTTTTGACAAAGTTACGCGTTGCTTGTTTAGAATTTGCAATTGGTTCTCGCTTCTTCTTTCGCCCTGTGTATTCATGTGCACAACCATTCTTCGCTGTTGCTATGTGTGCGTGTGCGTGCCTATGTATGTATTTGTGTGCTTCATCATCATCTTCCGGGCTGCGTTGCGTCTCCAAGCTCCTGCGTTCTGTCGATTTTTTATTTATTTATTTTATGCCTACGCACATACACACATACATACATACATATGTATATGTGTGCCAAGCAGTTTGACAGGTGTCACCGACTGAGTGGCTGCCTGACTAGCTGACTGCGGGGCTAACGGGATCAGGTGGGTGGCAAGGCATGGGGAGGGGGTGGTTGTGAGAGGAGGGGGCTGCTTGGGCTTGTCGCGGGCGTGGCTCGTCTGAGTCTCGTGGGTAGGGGGGTGGGGGGGAGTGGTATGAAGTCGATGAAAAATGTGTCCCTATTATTCTTTGTATTGTTTTATGCGGCATTTATACGCTTATTTTTTGTTGTCTTTTAATAGACGTGGCAAATGTACGCCAAAAACAAAGGCGACATCATTCGCTGGGGCTACTTTACGTACCACAGCAGACAGACAGAGAGGGGATGCTTGGGGGGTAGGGGTAGGCAATGCCAGAGGGTGTTCCTTGTCTGCGAGCGTTTTATCATCATCCAATCAGTAGATAAATAACATATAAAATGAGGTGCTTAATCGGGTTTGAAGTGATGAAAGTGAAACTGTATTTCCCTCTCTCTCTCTCTCTCTTCCTTTGCGTTGCCTTCGTCTTTGGTGTAACAACTTTATATTTGGATATCTGTTACACACACACACACACACACCCACACAGTTAAAGTGCGTGTCGCATTACAATTTTCCATTTCGGCACACCTATGAGCCTGTCAATTGTGCGTGACAACATAATTCAGGATTAAATTGTAGGCGTACACAAGTAATTTGTCAACATTTATATACATTATCTACAAATCACGGTTATTGACAGTCTTCAAGTTGCGCTGCAACAACACATTTTGAATTTGGCGCACATTTTGTTGCTAAGCTTATCGATAAGTAAGCATATATCGTTGCGAAGTAGTTGGCAACATTTGCAAACAGAGCTGCGCACATCGATTGACGCAGTAAGTGTTATCGGTGGCCACACACTTATTAGTCGGTGAATAAAAATATGAGAAACTCCAATTATTTTAGCTAATAAAATTGTTAATACCATTTAAGATATATTAAAAAGTGTTCTTTATATGTCACCTTTTAATTGGTAATCTTTCTATTAATTGACCAAATCGTACGACCGTTTGTGTAGTGTGTGGCCTACATCAGCAGACAGCTGTCTGGTTTTTTTTTAGTGTGTGAAGAAATATCGAACAAAACAGTATTATTCAGTCTGTCAACGTTAATAAACATAGCATTATTAATAACTTACAATTCATAATAACCAAATTGCATAAGCAGCAAATACTCTTAAGCGGAAATAACAAGCGGCATCATTTAAATCAATACAACAATAATACTAAGGAACATATTCGTATAGTGGCAGCCGCCCCCACAAGACTCGGCTACAAAAAAGCTAAAATGGCTAGGTAAACGATAAAAAGCCGCATAAATTAAATTAATAACAAAGCAATAATCTCAACTAAAATGCAAATACGATTCCCAAGAACTGTTTAAGTGTGTAATAAAGACTTGTTGCTTGCTGCAAAAGTGGCAGACGTGGAAAGCTGTGTATTATTGATTTTGTTGTGCCTTTTTATTTTTGTAATTTTCAATCGTATTTGTTTATTTAAACAAATTGAGCGCAGCGCTTTTGTTTATTGTCATAGGCATTACTGGAGTTAAAAGTGTTGCCTTATCAGTTTGCAGCTTTTACGAATTGGTTATGCGTATGTCAAAACCGCAACTGCTTCATTATCGGTCACATTTATTGCGAATGATTAACATGCAAACAATTATTGAGTAGGCATTAAAATAATTGAGTGGTTTGTGGCCCAAAGACGCTAATTGACTGATAATCAAATTTGTTATGATTTGTGCATCAATCAGTCTGGAAACACTCCCTAAATAAAGTCCATAAAATGTTTACACTTCCAAAATGTTACCCACTTGGGATTAACAACAGTTCGAAACAGTGATGCCAATTTAGCCTTTATTCGGATAGATTTGTTTGTTAAACTGCTTCAACCGGGAAAAATCTCAAACATCTATCCGAAAATCTGGCTTTTTTTAGATTAAATTAAATTGAATCCAAAGAGGATTCTAATTGCCAGTTTTGGAACTTTTTGAAAATGGAAACTATATAAAGACGAAAACACTTTCTCAGAACGCCAAAAATCATTGAAGATGCCTTAAAGCTTTTAAATTAAAAAAAAAAAAAGTAGAAAAAAAAGTTTAGCCTGTTTTTCTGTTATTTCTTAGTTTTTCAGATTTTTTTTCTTGTTTTTTGGCCGTTCTGTTTTATTTTTTCGGCTACAGCTCAAAATTTTATGCGAGGGTGGACTGATAAATCATTGGTCTAAGTAAAAAAAAACAACTTTTGTTAACAAATCCTAATCCAAATTTAAAATTAGCTAAGTTTATAGAGATTTCATCCAATTAAAATTCGAAAAGCATTAAAAAAAGTTATACAACCTTCAGTTAAAGTGAATTGCTAAATAAGTTGAATTTTGCCCACCCTAGGCCAATAACTTATCAGCCCACACTCGCATATGCTTAGCAGCAGCACTATAAAATCAATAAATGCAATGCCAAATGCATTGTTTTATGTACCTTGATTATTCTGTTACTTTATATGAACTTTACATACAATTGCAGCCATGATTTCAGCGTTTGGAACTAGGGAAATCGTTAGCTACAAACGCCTGGTGCGACTCATCTCTAATATGTAATAACAAACGAACGGAAAAATGACACAGAAAAGTTGGCGGCACAAACGCAAATAATTGTTGAAACGCACTAAAATAACAAAGTTATAAAAACATTTCGAAAAAGGTAATAATAGGGGAATTAAGATGCTCGGACGCACACAGAAGCTGCTGCTCGGCCTCCTGATACTGTTGCTGGTCAACATCTTGTGGGTTTCCTCCAGTGAATTAAGCAAGGTAAGGCAAAATGAATCCAAAGAAATTCAAGAAGAGTTTTAACTAATATTTCAAATGCTCAACAGTTTCTCTACGACGATGACAAGTATGACAAGCCCTTCCTCACAACCTACTTCAAGACGTCCATGTTCAGCATTTATTTGCTCATCATTGGGATCATTGCGCCCTGGAAGGAATCTTGTGATCGCCAGAATGGCAATTATGTGGTATGTAGAGA